>BJBW01010977.1:0-103955 GCA_004320125.1 Scolopax mira | reverse complement strand
GCAGGAGGAGATTCGGGCTTAGTCAAATAAACTCAAAGGAAGCCTCTTCCCTCCTGCTGACTACAGTGGCACTTGAGAGAACTGGACCTCCCCTCACTGAACTTATTCTTTGATGAATAACTCTTCTAGGCCTCGTGTCACACACAAATGTGCTTTGCTGTCTTTTATCTGTGTTTACGGTGTTAAAAAAAAAAAAAATCTGTCATCCAGGTTGTTTTCTTTATTGAACTCAGGAAATAGCATCAAGTTTAGAGGACTGCTGACTCTAGTAAACTGTAAGTTCTGACTTATGCTTTTATCTTGTGGAAAATCTCATATTTACATATTTTGACTGAGTCTGTGTCTGTAAAAAAAAATCATTATGTGTCTACCTGGATGAGCTGCCATCTTGTACATAAGGTTTGGGTCGCAGTTGCATTATCTTCTGAAGCAAATAAGTAAACTGAAATACCAGTATTTTGTTCAGATTCTTTTATCAGAAGAGAGAATATGTTAAATCAGTTATTTCAACTGAAGTTTAACACTTTCAAATATGACCAAGACTGCTCTGAAATAACTATGATGTAAGTTAATAAGTGATCATTTTGTGGCAATTACTGAGCATCAAAGATGAAGACCTCACCCCCCTGCATTTGCACGTCCTGTCTCGGATTTCTCAGTGAGACAATGGCCACATTGTGTTCAATGAGCTAGGACAGGTACAAATGTGAATGTTAGCTTGAAAACAAATATGCAAAGCAGAGCATAAAACCAGACCTTATTAAGAGAAACAGAAGTCAGTATTACTGTTAAAAATATTTCCAGTGAGAGGAGAAATGGACATGGGACAAGTGGAGAAGGAAATGTAACGTACCTGTAGAGGTGCAGTAGATAAGATACAACTCTCAGCTTTCTGCCCCGCTCTCTGAAGCTCTGTAAGAGGAATCCCATGTGATGGGGGCTGTACCCGCATGTCCATGGCTTAGCAGAGGGGGGAGTGTGGAAAAGAAAGAAGAGGAAAGAGCTCTGTATCTCTCTTGTGTTTTGCTCCTGGGATCAATGAGAAGAGACTGTGCCATTGCATTAATACTACTGAGCTGCAGGTGCCAACTGCAGGAACCTCACACACGAGGTACCAGGCCTTGGAGGCTCTCGATGGGAGCAAAGATGAAAACATTTTTTTTTTTTCTGCTGGGTATATGGTGAGCAATGAAGTGTGCCATTTTATTGCTCAGTTTTACAAGGATGTCAACATGAAAAACAGCTGAAATAAGACACAAAAGAGATCTTTAAAAGTCTCATCAAGCTTCAACTCCCTGCAAAGGATAAATAGACTCATTAACACCTCAGAAGTCTGTTTGGCTCACAGGCCAATTAAGCTATGATAATATCATCTTCCCAGTATTTCAGACTCGACTGATGAGCATTAATAGGCAGATAGTGTTTCACAAATTCTTCTACGTGCCAAAGTTAAGGTTTCTCTTGAGGTTCCTACACAAACTAAAATGTAAAGTGAACAGTTGCACATCTCTTTGTATTATTACTATTATTGATCATGTTTCAAAAAATGGGAAATGCAGTCCTTCTCCCTGTTGCTTCACCACACTTGGCTTATAGCTAAGAAATTCAATAAAAAATAATGCTAAAATTATGCTTTTTTCAGGGGCTGTCCAGTTCAGGTTAATTTTACATTCATATCATTGCTTTCATTTTTTCTCTAATAAATATAGTTTAAAATATACCATGAAACTGTATAAGGAAAACAAAAAACAACCCCAAACTCCTCAAAAAGACAAAAAATGAGAATCTGGAAGGAGTTTCTGTAACCAGTCGGAGAGTTGATAATTTCTCCTGTAAACTCTAAATTGAATAGTTATGACATTACTGTATTTCTTTGGAACTACAGAAATTATTTTATGAAAAATCAGGCACATTTAAATGATAGCAGCATAATGTCTATAGTTATATATAATATTCATTTCTCTGCTTTCTGGTATATTAGTGCTGACATTTAACCACAGAAATGTTTCACAATCCTTTTAAATTACGCTCATTTCTCAAGATGTTTGGGAGCTAGATAAATCATACCAAGGCTCTGTGTAATTTGGTTACCAGATTGATGCACACTACAGACACACGCTCGAAGAGCATCACAGCACAAAGAAATGGGAGGTGTTTCCAAGCTCCCACAAATAATGCTGGACCTGACATTACCTCTAAGTAAAGGAAGTCAGTCCTAACATATGCAAATTGTATGAACATGAAATACCATATATGAATTTAACAATGTGGAATATAGAATAAGGCCCTCGAGGTAAGAGGGCCCATCTATTAAGAGATGACAATATACTTGTCCTGTGAATCCAGGACTCCTTTCAGAGCCCTCCTCTTTCTCCCTGCACACGATGGACCTGTGTATCATTCCAGGAGGTTAAGAAACAGATTCCAGCCATCACCAGGTACAAGTTACGGCACATTAGTCATGCCAACTGCTTCTGCTTTCTACAACTTGTGGAGACCCCAGTAAACTCACAAAAACTATTTTCTGATGGAGTCTACTGGAGTCACCACACAGCTGACATCAACAAAAGCTTTTTGTCGGGTTTCAAATTTTCAGAAATAATTAATTCTTACACACTGTACCTTCTACCCTCATCACAGATACTCTAAAGTCCTGAATGTCTAGCTCCTCTGCAGAATTGCATATTGTCTGAATGCCTACCATCAAAATATTCAATTCCAGACCAAGCAGATGCTTTAATTAACCCTCAGCAGGAGACACATCCATTTCCTGAACCTTCATAAAGTTACATTGTGAGGCTTTTCCCTTGACATCACAAATATACCTTCTGGAAGTGTGATACAATATTTAAATAAAAAGGTGCTCTGTGTGATATATGTATATTCCATCCAGACAAGATTTGCTTCCCAAAATTATCTGGCTCAGTTACAGCCATGGACAGTAGCAGCAATGTCTCCCAACACATGCAGGGATGGGGTTAGTCATTCCACCTCGCAGAGAGCATGTCACAAAATAGGGGGTGTGCCACCAGAGCTGTGTACCCCAAAAGATCTGCAGATCCTTGCACTCTGATGTGGCTGCAAAGACTGAAATTACATGTCCAAAGCTACTCCCTTTTCTGCTTGGCTGTCACTGCAGGCACAGAAAGACCCTTCAGCAAAGAACTATGGGCTCAGCCGGAAACATGTTTACAAAGCACTGAATTAGTGAATCTTTACAAGCCAATTTGACAGTAGGTTACTTTTTTACCTTTCTTCCTTAAGCACTTCAGAAAGTTAACATAAAACAGTTATTTTAACTTTTGAGAGTTCATAGATATTCACACATAACATTACATGACAGGTATTACACCAATTTCCTAATCCATTCCCATTATTATTCTGCACAGTCCACAAGAGGAATACGAATAAAGCATGATTATTTTTTTATGTCTAATACTACTCAATATTTCTTTTGACACCCCAGGACATGTAAATCACTATTAATTTCCTTCTAAAGTTAAATGAGATACACTGAAAATAAGTAAAACAGAAATGGTAAGAATATTCTGACATTAATTGATGATTTATGGATAATATTGCAGGGGTTTTGATGCTGACAATTGTAAGAGCTAGCTCCAAATATGTTACCTTGTGAAATTAAAAACTGCTTTGCCCCTGTAAATATTGCCTTTTTCTGAGCAAACTTATTTCAATATTTTATTCACATAAGCCCTCCTGTAACATACATTTGGATTAGTATCGCATGAAGATATTTCCTACTGAACTTACACTCTTACAATGGAGATTATCTAAAAATGAGCAGCTACAAAATAAAGAGCTCACTGCTGGTCAGGCTCCTTTTTCATTATTGTAATGAATCTGCAGGTTTTTGTAACAGAACTGTCAAGGTTACCGTGCATCAGATTAGACTTTCCAGTTCCCTGACAGTGCCTTTTTAATACATTTAACCAGTTTTGTGTCTACTCTCATTCTGGGTTTCCCAAGCAGTTCTTTTATGAGCGCATTCTGCAATGTACCCCATTCTGCACACTCTGCATCCCACGTCAGCAAGGCTGAAATGTACTTCTGAGGAGCTCTGTGCTGCCTTCCAGCTGCACATGTACTGGGAACGCAGGCTGTGTACCATGGGACGTATATTTAGTCATACATAGAACAAAAGCACTTTTACTGATGACAGGTTTCTTTTTAAAACATCATAGTAGATTGAAAATAGTTATAGCAAGTTACAAATGTTGTAAAAGAGTCAGTCACCTCTCTTTTTAGGTGATCAGGACAGCTGATAAAGAATATTTTTATAAACTTTCCTCCTACTTATTCTGTTAAAAAGCTCTGACTCAAATATGAACTGAATCAACACCTGTGAATCGGAATTTCAAAAGCCAATCTCAACCTGCTATTTTTAAAGTATCAGAAGTAAATGTTTTAATTATTCTGACAAACACATTTTCACTTTTTTTTTGTCATGATTTGTAAAATCATTGGGGTCTTTTGTTTGTGGTTTTGAATTTTGTCTCAATTAGACCAGATTTTTTTTCACAAACTTGAGAAATCAAGATGGTGACATTCATTTGCTTCATTCATTGTGACAGCCCTTCATTGTGACACTGTGAAAATCCTTTCCTGTTCAGCAGCTTTTCTTTCTTCAGAAAGCAAGAGTGCAGATTCCAGGCTGTGTGTTTGTATTTTTATTTTCTAAATGGAATCACACAAACACTACAGACAATGACCGATTATGATGTAAGAGAGATCTTGCTCTACTAACGTGTCCATTTCTGTCACTCAGAGAAAAGAGAGAAAGCACACAGCAGATTCCAACAAACACCTTTTCATGAGGAGGAGGCAAGATAACAGCCAAGCAACCATCACACACCAGTGAGGCAATTAACATCATCTTTTGCTGCAGGATAACTAATGCTTTTAAGAATGACCCAAGCCCAGCTGTACTTTTAATAAACCTATCCTGTTCGTGCACAGGTGAGAGAGAGGCCAAAGAAACCAGCAGTTGAATTAGGAAGTGGACCAAGAAGCCACAAAATCTCTTGAACAGTTATGGAAAGTCGTCGCTACATCAAAGTGGAGGCCTGGACCCAGAGCAGGCCCCAGACTCCAGCCTGGGCTTTGCTGACAGAAAGAGAGACCGAGAGGGACCCTAAGGAGCTGTCTCAGAATCCAGGCTCTGCCAAAGAGTGGAAGAATGGGAATTAAATCCTTAAGAGCACAAAAGTGCTATTCAAACAGAAGTACAAGATTTTTCTTTGCATTGGTGAAGATCTGAATGCAATAAAAGTTTGGCCTCTAAAGACTGTCCTTACGTACTGTGTCTTTTCAGCAACCAAACACTTAAAATCTTAAAAACCTCTAAAATACAAGAAGAAAATAGGAAGAATAAATATTACAGCATAAAAGGGCTCTTCTCAGATATATATATCCCTTAGTAATTTATGGAGTAATTTCTATGCCTTATGATATGATTCTAAGTTGCAGTCTCAGCTACCTTGGCACAGCTGATACTAGCAACTGATCACTAAACTTTAGGATCATTTCAGTGTCACTGCTCTGTGCCCATCACTTCTTTATCTCCTTTCACTAGCCACGTGTTCTCCCACTCCACTTTATTAGGTAAAGGAAGCAATGGGCCTCCACTGAATGACATGACAGCATTTATTTTCTGGAGAAAAATGACGACACTTCACTGCCCAAGCTATTTATAACACCAAAGTTATATTGCTTCAGTGTCTGCTTTTTATAGCTTTTCCTCTAAGAAGGACTTTCAATGTAATAAAAAACAGTAGAGAGGAATTTAGAAGTCTAAAATCCCACGCTGACTTACTTCATTGTGCACATCTCATCAGAGCAATGTGCAATGTGTACATGTAACAAATCCTGGCCTCTCTTGCAAATCCACCTTTAGTGAAGCAAAATGCATCAGTTCTCTGATACTCGATGTTTTATTACCTGCTTATTGGTTTTACTCTCAAGAAGTCCATCTTCTAACTGTTATACATTGTTTTTGTTAACTGTGCCATGAAATATTCCCAAATGTTAAAAGTGCCATAAAATATTCCCAAATACAAGTATGAAGTCATTGCAAAATATGAAGGTCAATCTACATCACAAAGATGATTCGTATAAGGTTGTTTTATTGCTTCCTTCTTAAAAGCTTCTCTGACACAGAAGTCTATCAGTAGGTGAACGTCACTGCAGAAGTAGTGTGGCCTTGGTCACTTCCTGAAAAAGCTGCAAGAAGCAACTTTAATGCTGTTGTTCATTAATACTTTGATCACATTTGCAAGGATTTGTTGGCAACTGCTGATGTGGTAAGATGTATGTCTATAAGCCTTTTAAATGCATTGGATGTAGAATCTACTGTGCCTAATCTGACTGGCACTGCCCACTGTTGGAAAGTGTTGCATGATTTATCACTTTGTTCAGGTACTCTTGTCTGATTAAATCCCTCTTTCCTTGCTGCTGGGAAGCAGAATTGGCAGCAATGAAGCACCTTTAACGTTCTGTGTAGTGCAGTGCTCAAGATCTTGGAACACATACGTTCAAATCTTGGTTTAAAAAGCTCCCTAAATTTTATTTCACTTGGCTGCAAACAGGCAACCCAAAAATGAGCAAGTAAAATATTACAGCTGATGCAGAAGAAATTTAAACTATCACCTCCCAATGTACTTGAAGGTGCAGCTTGATTGTGAGTAAGAGCATGAGTCACTGATACCTTCTCACCTTGCCTCCCTGCAGAGCCCTGCAAGTCTGCCCCTGGTAACTTAGAGACTGCAGGATACAGTAACTGAACGAGTGACACACAGTCACTTTAAATCAAGCTCTGAACACCTGTCAGGTGACTAAAAATTTTGGATAGTGCAAACAGCTCATATTCTGAATTATAACCTGGTTAATATGGGGGGTAACAACCCGTTTTCATTGTTTTCAGAAGGAATCAATATGGAAAACTGCAGCAGCAGCACTAATCTTCCAGTAAAATGTGTCTCTGTATTTGAGGTCAAAGCAAGGCTGAACTACTTTAGAAATAACTGTATAATAAAATGTATTTGAGGAAAAAACCTCCATATTTAACTATGATATGAACAGCAGAACAAGTGAGTCTTAAGGTCATTTAAAATGATCTTGCTAGGTTTGAAAGATACAGAGTTTTCATTGTGTATATGGCTGTACATCAAGTAAGATGCACATTACTCGGGAATACATGTGCCAGGAGGTCTGATGTACTAACAATTAGCAATTTGATTGTTCCTAATCATTTGTCTAAGCTTTAATGGTGTGACCAGTAAATAGAAACGCTTTGGACTGAACTGTTGAGATGTTAATTTGACTGCGCCTGAGACGATTTTCTCTAATACTACCCTGTGGAGAGCTATATAAGCAACGAGATTTTGGGCCAGAAACAGTAACTATGGCAGTCTGGCTCACTGTGACTCTCACACAGGAAAGATAAGGGGTTAATTTGATTCAAGGATTTAAACTTTTTCAGGGATTTCAGGGGAAAAAAGTAATTTTTTTCAGGGATTATGTTCCCATGTAAGAAAGGCCATTAGTTTATTCTAATATTCTGCATTTTTCAAAGCATGCTCACAATAGTGATTATTCCCTCTGTGTCCTCAATAATGAAAAAAAAAGAAAGAGAGGTAGCTATTGTCTTTTGTGACAGCAGAAATAAATTATTATACCTTTTAAACCTTTTACAGATATACACTTTGGCAGATCTATGTGAACACAGGATGTCACACGTTGCTGAAACTTTCCTTTCATTCCCAATCTTACCCACCTCTTTCTACAGCCAGTACTAAAATAATTCAGTGGCATAGGCAAGATAGTGCTTACTGGTAGCAATAACGTGCTTAATATACCCTCCAGGAATGAACTCATTAAAATTAAAAACTGATCTCTGCACGGGCTTTCAAAACCAATATAACCAGCAACAGTAACACAAAACTCCCAGCAAGGGGCACTGTTTCACTAAACGTCCCTCACCACCCATTGTAGCTAAAAACCAAATATGTTATTGTACAACTCATCCACCTAACATGACATGTAGAACCACATACACCTCATAAAAATATTGAACCACCTTCTGCCACTTTTAGATGAAGGTAATCACTTTCATTAAAGCACTTTGCTTATTTTATTCCTCAGTCAACATCTTGTCAGCTACAGAACTTAGTTTGACTAAGTTAAGATATACTTTTGAAAAATGAGATGGAATTCACTTATTCACAAATGTTTGGATGCTTCAGAGAGAAACTGAGGTGTGTATATATAAAGGATCAACTGTCAAGATATTTGTGGGGGACATTGGAAGGTGTTTGCAGACAGGATTCAATGTAAAGTGCAAGTGCGGTATGCAAAAAATAAATCTTTTGTATGTTAAACAAAAACAAAAGGAGATATTCAGCAGATCCTGCTTTGGGGAATCTAAACAGAAGAGCAAGCACAAATCTGAACCAATGTGCTATCATGAAAAGAATTCCTGTGGAAATTTTTGTCATTTCCAAGACTAAGGAGAGGAAAAAGAAAAATTCTGGTCATTAAAATGGCAGGTTTTCCAAGAAGGAATTTATAAATATGAAAAGCAAGGCATATTTCATAACAATCCGTTCTAAAACAAAATATAAGTACTCGATTTGGTAGGTTTTGTCCCAAAAACCTGTGACTACTGAAACCTTGCCAATGTGTAGAAACTCTTTCCAACTTAGAGTACGTGCTGCAAGGAGGGCAACACGACTGAACTCAAGAAACATTTAGGTAGAACAACGTTCCTAGCAGGAGCATACCATTGAAATTAGCTCACTTTTTTCTTACCTTATATTATCTCCAGGTTTGTGGCTAGCACAATCACATCTAGCCTGCTCTCAGCAATGTTTTTTCCAGATAAACATCGCCCTGAAAACTTCAGAAGTTTCTGGAAAATGTGATTAATTTTTATGCTACAATTTCTTCCTTTCCTTATGATATTTTCTGGCTGTTTTTCATCTACTTTTTGTAAAGGTATTTGTAAGACAGCACTGGATAAGGACTGACTTCTCTCTGTGTCTTATTTAATGAATTTTGAGAATTTGGAATTTACTCTGAAGAATAAACAAGAATGTATGAAGAAGTAAACTAATCAGAATGCTTCTCCAGTAGTTAAAGACAGCAGATTTCAGAGGTACTTGCCCAGATATAAGCTGGGAAATGAACCATGACTTTAGTTCTTCAAGCGTTTAAAATATTTTAATCTCTCTAAGTCTTTTGTTTTTGAAACAAGGAAGATGCAATGAGTAGAATGACTGTCCTCTTACCTCTTAGTCTGAGCAGCCAAGCAGTGTCCTGCAGATGATTTAGTTCTGGACAAAAAGAGAACGATACAGTCATGTAATCCTTTGCAAAGACAAAATGCAGAAGCAATGTTAGGCAGTTTCTTTGCCACCACTTCAAACCTACTTCATACTTGGCTGTAGAGCACTCCCTTCCCTACTCTGCTTTTGCTCTTAGGCAGAGCTATACCACCAGAAGTTATCCACCTGCCTGTAAGACTTCTTTGCTGCCTCCTCTGAGCATTTTCTCACACATTTTGACAAGTCGGGCTAGGAAAGAAGGCCATGTCTTGGGAGGGTGTAATTTCTTCTTCAAAGAGGCATTATGGTTCAATTACTTCTGTGTGTAATACTGTGGTGTGGCAACGGGTGAAGTGACAAGGAGACAGGCTGGAAGGGCTGCGGAAGAAAGTAGCTTTTAAAGCTTTACAGATGGTCAGAATTTGCTCAGGTCTGGGCCTGAAAGACAGAATCAGTGAGGAAGCAGAAGACTGTGATGGCTTTATACGAAAGAAAATTACATTTTTGTGAGGTCTTCTCTTTCTTTCTTTCTCTCCATTTTTAGCATTATGTGAGGCTTAGTGTGGATTTCTGACATCCTCACAATTTAGGGTGTTCAGCTAAGGAGTTTCTTTTCATTCTATAACAAGAAGCTTCCGTAGTATATGCAGTCAGGAAGTACTTTCATGGTTTCAAGGTTATAGTGACCCTTGCAGACCTATTTCTGAGGTGTGTTCTGACTTTGGGTATGTTGCAGCAGTACTGTCACAAACCAATGTAAGGATGCTGTTAATGTGATTAAGGCACACTAAGTGGGTGACTGTTACATTATTCTTTCTTCATCTATTTCTATACGAAAGAGAATGTAAATTTTTTTCATTACTTTTACAGCTGTCTTTATCACCTAAACACAAAGGAATGAAAACGTGCTTGATGCTTTTTTCATGCTCAACTTTAAATCACAGACAACATTTCAATGAAGACTTCAAAAATTGCAGGAGGAAATCCGATGCTTCTCACCTACTTCCTCATCTAATATGCTTAGAGACATAACATGATGTGAATTTGTGACGCACTTTTGCTCAGCAACTGTTCCCCGTCAAGATTTATTGTTGTACCTGAGTTTCTGCATGCACCTCTTCAGGAAGACTATAATTTCTTTTTCATTGCAAATGGATTGCCTGGGATAAATACATGACTCTTATTTTGTAGGCAGAGAAGGTCAGTAAGAGTCTCTACAGAATCTCTCCATAAAATGTGACAATAAATAACAGTTTAACCTCTAATCTATATTAACAGACAACCTTTATTTATTGTTTGACTTGTGTAAAGACAAAGACAGGTAATCCAAAAGGAGCAGTAATAATAGAGGCTAATGACCTTCTTTTACAAGAAGGCAGATACCAGTGGGCAAAAACCATTTCAGCTTCAGCATCATGCAAAGGGCTATTTTGCAAAGAAACACTGTGTGTTAGTTGTTGAAACTTTTTTGCGCATTCCCCGAAACAAAGTACACTATTCTGAATATTTTTTTTTCCATCCAGTAAATAAAGTCTTTCGTGTTGACAATGCTAATATTATATTTTAAAATATATTTGCATTTGTGTTTTTTTGTCATTTTTTATTGCATTGTATAAATCCCAGAGCAGAGATCCACTAAGCTCACTTTGAGAAAGCCCCGTTTGTTGGGATAGCCTCTTGCAGTGACACAGGTGATCATATGGCACTTCAATATGGCTTATTGGCTGAACCTATGGGAAAGTTACTTCAGCAAGAATTGCCGATACGCGTTCGGATTACAAGTCAGGGAAGTCATTTTTAAGTGATTATTTTAGTCAAATTATTTCATACAAATAATTTTCAAGAGGGAATGTTACTAATGCAAAGTAATCTGAAGATATTTTAGTCTAATTAGTGCTTTAAATCTACTAGATAATCATGGGAAGGATGGGAAATGGGGGCACAAGAAAATACTTTTATTACGACTTGCAATTCTGGGATTTAGCAAAACCACTGTGTCACTGGGGTGATGGAATAAGAAATGACTAGTACAAATTTATTTTTAGGGAAAAGTAATGCACATTTTATGCTCTACCTAATAAATGCTTTCTAATGCATTAAGTTATGCATGTAATTAAGTTGGTTTTACTTACTTCTACATTTTAGTGATGCATAAGGCAGGTCACTGGAAATTCTTTTCAATCTTAAGGCAAGTACCTAGAAATAAGAAGGTAATTTTTATTTACAGAAATAGTGATCCACATCTGCTGGTTATTTAAATTATTTCTTAAAAATACATCCTTTTGTTTAAGAATACCTTAAAAGCTTTTAATCTCAATTTTGACTAAATGAAAAAATCCATTTCTATATTACTTTTGAAGATATTTTTCTTCCAATTCCTACTTTATGAAGCTTATTTTTAACACCAAATGGCAAAAATCTCTCATACACATAAGCAACTGAGCAGAGAGTCTCATAAGGTTTATTAGAGTTGTATTAATGTGAGAGGTGTTTCCTTCAGGTTCCAAACATGAGTTTTAAGACAATTTGTCTTATTTTAGTGTAGGAAATATGAAAAGAAAGCTACAACAACAGCTGAGAATGCTGAGAATGGAAGATTTTAATTTTCCTTTCAATTAGTCAAGGGGTTTGACACCAGTTCTGCAAATGTCCAGGGTGTGTTTTTCAGACTTAGTCTGATTAATAAGAAATTATGACAGATCTTCTCAGCACTAGCGATGCTTTTGGAAAACAAGGCCTTGGAAACACACTGGCCTTCCAAAATGGAGTCAACCAAAATTGCTAGTCTCTTTGTTCCACTTTTGCTTTGTAATTTATCTTTCTGTTTCTCACATTTTCATTATGTGCAGTACTGTCTATATCTATCCTACTAAACTGTATTACTTGGAACAATGAGGGTGAGCCTGAATTCAAATCCTGAATTAAATGCAAATCTAGCACCATATAAATGGATTAAACAGTATGATAGGATTTGAAATGTAAATGCTGTATCTTTTCTGAACATAAAGTTTAATTAAAAAAAAGAAATGGATAGTTTTAAGGACTGAAAAATTCAAGATAGCATTTGTGTCTGCAATTAAATGACTAATAAAATGTGCACCATGAGAACAATGTGCTGAACACTGGTGCCTTTAACTGTCTTTGTAGACATTTTTGCTCATTTTTGGACAAATGGTCAACTGGAGGAACCTTAGGAGAAGAAGAACGTCTTTTTTGCAGGGCCAGCAATGCGGCTTTTATTTAATATGATGGTGCACAAGTATTTAATTTGTTTGTGTCTGAAATAGCGAAGCCTTTCTACCCTGTGGATTTATTCAGCAATACTACTGAATTATTTCTTTGAGTTCCGAAACGGAAGAAGAAAATATTTCAAATCATATCAGCAGCCAGATAAGTGCAACCTTAATTGTCATATATATATGTGATATCAATATGGAACAACTTTAAAGATTTATGGCTGTGCAGTCCGTTGTGCTAACGTGTGGCTCAGAGCAATATACAGTGGAGTCTGGCTATAAACTCAGGGCAATATGCCTAGATTTCTGCTCAGTAATTATTCTCAGCTGCAGGGGAAAAACCACTGCTGCTATTTTTCAATTCTTTTAATAGGGAAACGGCTTTTTTGGGGAAAAATACTACTTTGTACATAAATGAAGGTTGAATTCAAATAATTATTTGATGTTTAGAAACGCAGAAGACCATTGTGGTGTCATTTCACTGCAATTACATAAATACAGAAAATGTACACCTGAGGAAAAAGTGTCCTATTTTCATTATGCCAAACAATTTTCTTGACAACTTGATACCTTTTGTCATCCAAGACTTTGGCAACATAATGCTGCAGATAATCATTATAAGGCCACAGAATTCAGACGAGTTAGCTTTCTTAAATGAACCCTTTCTAGCAAGTAGGAAGCAAGAGAACACGAGGCAAAGTGTTTCTTCTGTATTAATCCATTTGGTTCATTGAAGAGAAGTAACTGGAGGCAGACTTTAGTTGCCTCCATGTATGTATGACTGCATACATACAGCACATACTTCCATTTGTCACAGTCTCATGACAATTGGAGACAAAAATACAGTTACTCAACATATTCCAAATACATTACAACAGGTTGTGACTGAATTCTGCTCTCCTCCAATTTAACCACATATTTGGATTTAAATGCAAATTCAACCTTCTGAGCCCACTTTCCTTCTAAGTAACTTTGACAAATATGTTTTCTTTAATGATTCTTCACAAGCAGAAATAGACAGCAATCAAAACCGACTCATGAAGACCTAGGGAAGGCAAGGTTTTGCTTACAACACTTTAATTTGAAAATTCCCTGATTATCAGTCACATTTCGAAAACTACTTAGGAGTTTTACTTTGTGATATAAAAATACTTATCTTGGTTTTAGCTCAACTCTCTTTCAAAGATATTTAACTTAAATATTGGTTAAATTTGGAGGCCTAAGACAAACAAACAAAATACTGAGCAGTAGCAAAGTAGCAAAGATTAGGTAATACAAAATTGGGCATAATCTTAATTTTCTTTCAATCTCATTGGCATTTTTATGTTGCAAATAAATAATATGACCTATTTCTGTACTTAAAATTAAATAAAATATTTAACATATCCAGCATATGTTACTTGAAAAGGTCATCTGCTTTCTGTATCAATGGGGTTCTGTTCTAACATAAGAAATGTTAATAATGTTCATCCTAAAAACAAATGGTTTCCAAAACATCCCAATTGAAATTTGAAAATAAAAACTACGTGTTCAGTTTTCTACTTATATACTACAGCCCAATCCCATAACAGAATAGCTTCTGTGTACAAGCCATCAACTATTTCAACCTGAGCCTTCATGCAAAGCATTCACTTGCTTTGCTGCACAATAGAACCAGTTCTGCTTTCATCGCAGAGAGCTGCTCTGCACTGCATTAGTGATATGACAGAAATTTCAGCAGAATCAGTGCTAAATATCATGTCTAGCTTGTAATTTTACATTTGAATTACATGAAATCTGTTTTTTGCTTGTTAGACAACAAATGATATTTTGGTTTTTTGTAAGAAAGCTTCCTAGTTATGAAACAAAATCAAGGGGAAGGACATTGAAAGTGTCACTTCTGTTAACATAGAGGTGCCTGAGGAAGTGGACAGAATTTGGCCACAGAGCACAGACAACAAAGCTGATTTTGCCTTGCTTCTCAGCAAAGTAAATTAGTCTCTATTTCCTCAGTAGTGCCAGATAAAATAATCCAAAAATGGCAAAGGATTCCAACAGCCTCCAGCATAGAGTATAAATAAAAAAATTGAACTATCTGTTCAATTTGACTTGCATTAGTTGCCGTCTAATAATTACCCACAAGCCAGTCCTGTTTTCAGTGAGTTTCTCTCTGGTAACAGAGCCATGGTCAAACTGGATAGGGACATCACTTACAAAATACTCATCCTTTTCTGTCCAGCAACTAAAACAACTTTTGCACAATGTTTTATTTGCCAAGCTATGTTAGTTCCCACAGACTCATCATTGGCTCATACAATCTGGCTTTACAGTCCACTGAAAATTAGCCTGAAGATCTACAGAATATTTTTAATAGTTATACATTTTTACAAAATACCATTACCAATTCAAGTTACTTCTTTCTGTAAATGCAAGCAAGTGCTCTGACCTAGTTTTATGCATGTATTTCTCTAATTTTCTTTTTATCCCTGTCTCCCTAATTAAGTGGACTCTGCACTGTTCTCCTTAGCTTTTGGAAACTTCCTGGACTCGGAGACGACAATAAACAGCTCCCAGCAAAACCTGAACAAATTTTTACCCAATTGCATTGAGTACTTAGTCTAGTGCTTTTTGAACTTCCTAAAATTTAAGATAGATCCTGTAGCATGATAAGAGAACCTGTTTAAATATAAAATCACGATTTTGCTGAATTCAAAAGATACACATTATGTTCTTTGAAAAGACTAGAAGGTATAAATTTCATGCTTATCAATGTAATAATAAGATTTCCTTAAAAATAGATGAACTCCAAATGTCTTTGTTGTTACCATACTAGTATTTACCATTATTTGCATTTGCTAGCAAAGTTTTTGTCCTTCCAGGAGAGAACGCTTGTACTTATTTACACAAAATAAAGATAGCTTCACTTCATAAGTTCAATATTTTGGGCAATCAATAATATACCAGTCTGGTAGCCAGTCTTAGCAGGAAATAGTCCTACTACTGATCACAACCAGATGACTCGTGGTTTCAGCTCATTTCGAGTAGTTTAGCAAACATGTTATCTCTAGCAACAGTTCTGATGTAATGTTTATAAGTTCAGTCTGTCCTGTTTTGCCATTATTGGTGATAAGTTTGTTACCAAAACAACCCCAAAGTCTTTTCTTCATCATGACCTTCAGGAGGTCACCTAAAGATGATGTTTCATCGTTATCTAATGTTCTGTTTAAATGAGAAATCCCTCATACTGTCAAAGCATACTCCTGAAAGTAAAAAGTAAAGTTAAAACTTCCTATCTTATAATGAAGCTTGAAAAATTTTATACTGCAAAACCCTTTTAATTGATGATCTGATCTTAATGAAAATAGGTTCCATTTTGTCCAAATGATAAATACACCAAGCTGTATGGTGTATCTATCACTGCAGATACTTACTTCAAATTATGGCTAGAGGGCCATCTAGATTTGTTTAGCGAAGGACCTCATGTCCTCCAGGCCACTTGAGCCAGGCTGACTCAAAATCACAGAGGGAAAATTATATTGAGAGTCAATTAAAAGTCAAGAGAAAAAAGTATGCAATTTTTATAATACATTTCTTCAAGACTCTGAAAACACATCAGGTTTTTAGGATTCTTTTTACACTCAACACATTTTCTATTTCAAGCAGTGCCTTTAAAGTGCTTAAATTGTTATTACGATCATGTCATGCACACTTATTTCCCTTTAATTTCCAGTCTTGTGGACTGTCAGTTTAAATGAGTTCTTCCTGACACTACTAATGCCAGGAGAGATTAGCAGGCTACAGTGATTCCTTCACCTCTGTACTGACAAGAAGGTCCCTGCTCAGACATCACCATCTAGAATCTCATAAGAAATGCAGCTACTGTGATGGAAAATGAATCCGGCTCCCCGATTCTTAGTGGAGTTGGGTCAGTGGGACTAATGTCTGAAGCAATGCTTCTTTAATCCTTTTGCTTCATTTCAAGTAAGAAGTTGTAACTGAATATACACAGCATGAAGATCTGACTGATAAGGAAGTAAGATTTGTAGTCATTTTCAGAGTAAAGTAACACTTCAAATTTCTCAGTATTACATATATGGAGAATATGTATTATATAGAAATTCACAGCTACTCCTCTCATGCCTCAGTGCAGCAGGAATGAGTAAGAACCCATAGGGTAAGTTCTCTATTCAAGACCTTCTCAGCAGCTTCTCTAATTACCTCCATAGACAGAAACTTCTTTCCAAGACAGACTTTTGGGGATTGCACATAAGTCTTCTGGTTCCTCCTACCTTTTGCTTTGGTTGAGGTTCTCAGGCATTTCCTTCATTACTTCACTAGGAAGATGCCCATGACAGCTAAAGGGCGAACTCGTAATATTTCTATTTGCCATGTACATAATTTTTTATCATTTTTTGAAAAGTCTCTGTCTAAAACAACAGAATTTAACTCTTTATCTGGATACCTTGAAAGGGTTTGAGTTGTACCACTTCAGAAGCAACGAGTACATAGTAGCAGAATAAAATAATGTAAACGATGTAAAAAAAAAAGCTCCTTTGCCAAGAAATGGAATCCAAGATGACAAATTGTATAACTTACTATTATTAGTTACACTTATCTAAGGATTACTATAGCAGTGTATAGCAACTTATCTTAAACAAAGCCATAAAAATAGTTGCATAAGGAATTCTAGTAATGTAATGCTGGCTGCTTTCAAGCCTACAATGTCTATGGACACTTCTTCTGTCTAAGACCTCCAAAACATGTGACAAGCCCAGATAACCTGCTGAAGTCGCATTACATTTTCTTTTCAGCTCCATACATCTTTGCAGACATTTGTCTTTGCAGAAACTTATGCTGAAAACTATAATTTTGCTCTTATAGGATCTCTCCAAAAAATTTATTTGGCTCTGTCAAGATCAAATTTCTTTTTGCTTACACTCAGATTCTGATGCAGAAACAACTTGCTACTAGTTACTAATAAAGTAATATTTTAGATATCACTTGTTTGATATTCTGAAGCATTTCTCTAGTTTAGACATGAAAATACAAGGACAGAAGAGATATCTTATATCTTATATTGAGAACAAGACTGAATATGTAAGTGTTGATTAAATTTTACTTTGGGCAGCATTTTTAATAACACTTTGCCTCCCACCTTGCTCAGTCCCAACACAGGAACAAGCGTGTCCTTACTGAATACGTCCTCTCTAAATCAGCAGTAAGAATTGTTACTGAAGGTCATTTCCTGTTTCTTCACAGTTTAGTTCCAACCCAGACCAACCTTGTTTAGTCTGAAATCAGACAGTGTCATAGGACACAGGAGGGAGCTCAAGGTCATATGGCTTCAGGCAAAATGAGCCAAGCCTAGTCATTAAGTTGAATGTTATGTATAATTACAGTTCAAAAAGAAAGGGAATATATAAAACAGCCAGGCTTATAGATGCTGAGTTCACAGCTGCCGCTTTTGTTTACTGATGCATATTTCTACTCCATACAAAAGCTTGAGCTTTCCTCTGTTAAGGCTATAACATACTAGTTCAGGGAAATAAGATACAGATGGTGGTTGGAAGAATAAAATAGCAGAAATGTGGCACGCAAATATATAGATACTTCGCAGCTCCTACTCAATGTGTGCTTAAGTTTTCTGTCAGACATTTCACCAGTGTAACAGCAAATATTAAAATGAAGCATGCATAAGTAATGTCCCTATTTAATGTTAATTTGACAAAAATGAAAGGAAAATTAGGAACAGCACTTTCCATGAACTTATGGAAATCAATAAAACAGGTATGAAAAGTGCACGAATCTCAATGACAGCTCTACAACAATTTTTGCATGTGAGATGTCAAAGCAAGTTTTCACTTGGATTATCTTGGGGTCCACAAAAAATCTGAAAAGCACTGCTCTAGATGTTCTAGCCAAAACATTACTGAGTACACTCAGCTTACAAAGTCACACATTGATCTGTCTGTATGTACATTGTCTCAAAAGAAGAAATTTCTACAGAACTAAGCTGCCATTGAGACATAAAATATAGGATAGGCATTTTAAAAAAATGTCTATTTGTTACCAGTTACCAGTTCTCATCATGTCCCTAGTTCTATTTCTTAAGAGTTCTTTCAGAAATTTTGCTCATAAAGAAGCACTGTATTCTGGCCATGTTTGCAATAGTATTCTTATAATATATTCCAGAACTGTGGATATGTCACAACATATTGCTTTGAAAATAAGTACAAAGAGCAGAATACTGTATCTGGCACCCATGTAACACTTCGGAACATCTTTCAGACTAAAGCCCCTCTTTGTCAAAGGGGGACTAGCAACAGGCTCAGAGTGACTTTTTATCCCCACTATGTGTCCCATCTTCTCCCTTATCAGAGAGATATCAGTGGTATCAAGAAAATGGGACTAACAGCTCCAATCCTCCCTTAACTTCCTTTCCTCTTCATCTACTTCTCCCCTCTCCTGTAAACAGACCTTTAAAAAGAGAAGAGAGCAACACCACCAGAGAGATGGGAGGCAGTTGAACATGTATCTTTTCTTTATTCAGTACTTATTTTCCTGTAATTACCCACCAATATCCTAAGGCATGAGGACCTATGTCAGTATTTTCAATTTGCAGGTCTCCAAGTTAAAGTTATGAAGACCAGAGGTGAGGAGGCATGCTCTATCAGGCAGGGAAGCTGCTGGAGGGTCACAGTGCCTTGAGGAGCAAGGGATACCTAGTCTGCATTAGGGAAAGGCAAGAGATCGAACTCAATTAAGCTCTCTTCACACTAAAAAAGTTTTGTTTGTGAAAAGTCATGGTGTCAGTAAATAGGATTAATTTTCAGGGAGAAACTTAAGGTTTTTGTGTCAGGAGTCATGCTTCTCAAATTATTTCTGGACACATTATTCCATACTTGAAATACAACTCTGTCAAGCTCTTGGGGGTTTTTAGGTCTGGTTGCTGGGTTTGGGGTTTTTTTTAACATGGTTGTTGGCCTTATCAGGTGTAGCCTGATCTGGAAATAAGAACTTGATCATTTGAAAGTGAATGTAAATGTTTGGCTTTCAACCAGGCAAGCTGTGAAAATGGAAGTTCTTTTTCACAGTCAGGTACAAACACTTCTAGCTCATTTTTTACTTGGCTTTTTCTTATTTTTAGTGGTGTTTACTCATTATATATGCCAACCATTACAGAAAGAATACCAGAATACTTGAAAATATGTATGAGGAAGTATAGTATTAGGGCTTGGAAATTTTGCATAGAAAAAGACTGACTAAGGAGCATTTATATCTACTATTGAAAAAGAAATAAATACACAGACCATTGCCTATTTTTTCAGGAATTTCAGAAGATACCAGAGAAGGCCATTAGCTTTCCTTTTATATGATATTAAGAATACATACTTCTCCTATATTTAGTAACGCTAGTCCCTGTAGTGAGGATGGTTTTGAGGTTCATTGGCATTAGTCATTCCATAGATGTTTGCTCGGCGAAGTACAATTACTAGTTTCTAGTCAAGGCAGGCAGACTGGCGATGCACTACAGGGACCCATGATTCCTGTTTGAGCAGCTGGAATGGAAATTTATAGGCCAGCATTCATTTTGGCATTGCTATTGCAACTGCCAGTCATTCCCACCCTCATTGCCAACAAAGTGCTCTCTGCCAAGCACGGCAGCCAGTCTGAAAGAACCTTCACCAAACATTGCACTGACTCTGAGCCTCACTCGTGTTAACGCAGCTGAGGCTTGAATGAACCCTCAGGGACAGGCAGCAAATATTCAAAAACTAGATGGACACATGGAAACCTTTGCCTCTAATCAAGGCAGAGTAGAGGCTCTGCCAAACTTTCTACTGCTAGAAATCACTCCCGGCATAGCTCTGCTTCTAGCTGCTATCACTCATCTTCTCTAGGAACCCCTTGGAATGGCACAGGAGCTGGGGAGCAGAAGGGGAGAAGACAGATGGCTAAAATGTCTTTTCTCATATCCTGTCAAATCCAAGCCTTCCAGTGGCACAGGAACACATGGGACCTAACCAGCTCCCTCCTCTTTTGTTCCACTGTTTGTCTCTGATGAACGCACCGAACCATAAATTGATTCCCAGAGCAATGAATGAGCAATTAGGCAACCTACTTCACCTAAGTGTATTCCCACCATTGTCCATCTGGTCTCATGTTAAACAAATAATTTAATAGACTAGTACACAGAGTTACTCCAGTAACTTCACTCTTTTTTATTTTTAAAACCTCCAAACTACCAGAGGCAATTTCTATCACACTGTCTTCCTCCTCTGTGCTTAATACTTTGCACGTGCTTTACAACACTTGTTCTAACCACTTACATTCCTCATTTTGACAACATAGACACATTTCTTTCTCTTAAGCTATCATTGCAAATGAGACACTGCAGTTGGAAGGAACCATCAGACAGACAGATGAGGTAGCTGAGGACGTATCAGCCAGCATATGCCTTACCACGGTTAACAGTAGCAGCACCAAACTCATGCAAGACTGTTGGCCGACACCAGAGAACTAAAACTGTGATTCCTCCCATTGCTGCAACTCTAAACAGCACAATGTTTGTAACCAAACAACCCTATGTCTATGCCCAGCCAATGGCACCTTCTGTACATGATCCTCTAGATCTTTTGAGGAGTAATAGTGGAGAAATGACATTGCAAGGACTTGCATGCCCAGTTGCTTTTGGAACATTCAAAACATGGAGATGGCTTTGAAATCCTCATGCCTAATATGCTTATTTCCATAAGAAATAGATTTTCATTAAAATGTCTTTTTCATTTCTAGTAAGTGACTAACATTCCTCAAACCCAAACATCATGCAACCTCAAGAGGGCAGCATGGTATTTCAAGAATCACTTTACAGGAAGGTAATAATGCCTTAGCATAACAGCAGGTTCTAATGACAACACAGAATTAAGGTTGCTGTAAACATTAATTATTAAAGAAAATGCAAAAAAATAAGGTGAGTCCTTGGCAGTATCATTAGCTCACCTGTTTTGCTGTCCATGTAGTGCCACATGACTCAGTAGTAGATGATGCAGACTGCAGTTACCAGATACATGTCCCATATGCTGCAGCAGCTACATCAGCACAGCCCTCTGCACCAGCTTTTGATTAACCAATACCTACTACGTGCAACCTGTCAAATTTGTGGTAGCCCTGTGTCTAGGGCAAGAAACAGACTAATTCTGTGGTAATGAAATTCTCGCCTGCAAGCAGTAATAATTCTGTTCATGCTTTCAAATGGTACATAGAAATTCAGAAGAAGAACAATGCCTGGAAGATGATCTCCCAAGTAACTGAGCAGAGCTGCCTTTTATGGTTCTTTTGGTTCTTGTGTCAACATTATCTGTTAGCCTCTACTCTGTTTTGCTTAACTAAACATGTTTCTATCTTTGATGCTATGATGGAACCCTCCAATTCCTCAAACATTTTAGTAACAATTCTCTCTGCCTGATCCCATTTTAACCTCCTTCCCTGGAGGTTGTCAGCACAACCTCCTGCTGAGCCCACATGATAGATAATAACTATATTCCAGATGAATAATCCCCAAATTACTTCAAGTCTATTGGAAATTCATCATGACTCCACATGTGCCTTTTATAGCACTGACGAGTTAGGGACGGCAACGTTACCATGTATTCTGAGGACCTGGAGAAGGAATAAACTGAGACCTACAGGTACAATCTCTAATACTGCCACCACCATGTCACAGTTGAAGACAAACATGACTGCACTTCAGGTACCCCATTTTAGAATGGTGACAATATCCGCCCATGTTCCTATATAACTGATTCCACAACTATAAAATTATGTAGAAATCTAATACACACCATATGTCTTAACAACATACATAGTTTTCAGCTCATGGAAGTAATATAGCTGCTGAATTCTCACAGTGATTGATCTAAGGTCACCTAAGAGCTTTGATCCTGGTATATCACTGCAAAACTGATAGAAATTCATATATTATGATAATTTCTTTTTCAATTGAATTTTCTAAAATAAAGCCTCTCATTCCAGAAGAATGCCTTCTGGAATTTTTCTTGAAATCAGTGTGATTAGTTCCAGCATAAATCCAGTGTACTAAGGACGAAATTTCTAATAGTACTTTTCTTACCACTGCTTCTCAACATCTCTCTCACACAATTGCAGTACATTACAAAATAAAAACTAATTTCTTCCTGATTTCTTTTGCAGGTTATATTTGAGGTGAGTTTGGCTTTGTTTCTAAGAAAGTATTTGTCCTGAAACACAAAGAACTGCTCCTGGCATCAGAAAAGTGTCCAGTGATTGCACAATGGAATAATCAGCAACATTTCTCATATAATGAGGATCTCATACTTGATATCCATTCCAAATGTATCAGCTCTTCCAAAATCATTTGTGCTTAGCACTGTGTGTTCTGATCCTGCAGGAAATTATCTATGTCTGGGCTCAACCCATCCTAATGGGTGATATTCCGATGGTATCAAAACATGGCAGGGCTTGAGTGAATGCTAAACCCCTCCCAGGGGCCACTGCACTGGTGATATGTGCATCTCCGGATGAGACGTATTTATGTGTGTGACTTGGGTAAAGACGAAATAAAGCAAACACAAAGAGCTTCCAGACTGAATCACCTTACAGCTGAAAAGATAAGACATACCAATGACTATAAAAATATTTTCATGGCTGTCCTATAACGCTCTCTAACCCAGAAGTGTTCTGCAATTTTGTAATTCCTAGGAATTTAGAAGTAGCACTTCTACATGCCTGGATCACAGACTCATTCTGGTACTGTTTTAAGCTACTGCTTCTTTTAATGTATGGACTGTAAAGATGCAACCTACAGCCTGGTTGACTTCTTTCAGAATTGTGATTCAGAGATCAGTTTTTTTGCAGAGAAGGCCGAGTACCTTCACATCTATGGATTGCTCCTAGTAGCTTTTTTCTAGTTGAGAAAGGAAAAGAGAACAAGTAACAGGCTGTGACATTCAGAATAAATAACCAGCTCACACCTGCAATACTAAAACAACTGTTCTGATATGGCTCCACGAAGCTCAGGAAACTTCAGCTCTAAAAGTTTCTGGTATCTTTTTGTCTAGCTGATCTCCCTATTAATTGTCCCAGGTACCTAACAATATTCAATTGCAAAAAGAACGGAGACACATATGATGCCATTTACACACATGCAATTACATTATGAGACTGAAAAAACATAGGGGTGGGATTACACAGAATGGGATACTACCATCATTTATCCAGTTGAGAAACCCGCATACCATCAGCTCAGTCCTGTACTTTTTTAACTCCCCAGACTCCTCCAGAGTAAGATTTAGGGTGTAACCATTTCTGTTGGAAAAGGCCAGGACAGTGAGGTTGTCAAGAGGCAAGGTATGGTGCTCTCAATCTCTTCCCCAGACCGAAACCTGGAGAAGGTCAAAGAGATGGAAATCTGTTTTGACACTTGCCATATGGCAAAGCTTAAAACTGTATCCTCTGAAAAGAAATAGCAGATAGACAATAGCAGATAGACATGTCTCAAGTCACATTTTTCTCCATCCCCAATACAGAAGTTGTACCAAGATTAGTATTTCCTGGGGACTGGATACAGATTCAGATTTCCCAGCTGAAGAATCCTAACTACTTTCTAGTCAGCATGTACTGCTTCAAACCTGCAATGGAAGTAAAGCCAAATCAGCCTCTTATTCATGCTTCATTCCAAGTGCCTGGAATGTACCCCCAACCCCAAGCTTTACATAACTGGAGTGTTTGCTTTTTTAGCAGTTAGCAGATTGTCTTTGTTTATTATCTTGAGGAAAATCAAAGGAGCATCACTGGGTCTGAAATTCAATGAAAACATTAAGTGAGCCAACATAAATAACACTTTTCACACTTAGGGCAGATATTCAGCGACTTCCTTAGTATATATAAATATGTTCTGATCCAAAAGCTCAGCTAAATCATTTAGTGGTGTCTACTGTCTTTTGTTAAAGTCTTTTAGTATTAATGGGTAAAATTAACCCGTAAACAGAAGGCTTATATATGATGAACAAGATCTTTGTGAGGGTGAAAGAGATAGCAAACAGCTTTTACATCCTTTCCTCCAAAGATTGAAAGCAATATATCAGTCCAAAACACTCAAAATTGTAAGAGCACACTGGAGAAGGAGATGGAGAAAGGTAGGCTCCAAAACAAAGATCATAAGACAAAATAATACAGATTAACAAAAATCATGTAGGAGTCCTGTTTCTTAACATGTGTTAAGATTTCTATCATTGCTGATGTTAATAATTGACATGAAGTACAGAAAGAGTTAGATAACAGCAGGAACGTTCAGGCCAGGAACTCATTTCATTTTCCAGTGATGTGAGGCACTGGGTAATGGGGAAATGCATAACCTCATTTCAGAGATGAACTTGCTTCACTGTGTTACATCTCGAGGAATTTTATACTGTCTAGAAAGACATTTCTGCTTGTAGCATGAAATAGGAGGTGTTCTTCAGAGAGTGGAAAAAGTACAGGATGTGAATCTTGTGTTCATGAAAGTGAGGAATTAATAGTAAAGCCTTAAGTCAGATATAAACTGCGTGGGTATTACGCAAGCCTCATCACACAGCACTGCCATCTCACCCCAATTTATGACCTGGAACACAGCAACTTTTACAGCTTCTAGCTGGAACTGCAAGTTGTACCAAAGTGTACAATGAATTTACAAATACACAGGAAAGAGGTAAAAGCTCCAAATTCCTTTTGCTCTCTAGCCTAGCTCAAGTATAAGCTGGACAAAATCCAATGACACACTGCACTTCCTGAGCCTGCAGATCACATTGCTGCATTTGAGTTCAGGGTTTAAATACAGTCATTCTGTATTCCCTGAACTCAGAATGCACATACAACCCCAAATTTGCTCTCTAGCACAAGCAAATACAAGTAAAAGAGCAGGATCAACTCCAACATAGGTTCATCTGCACATTCATGTGGGCAGGCCATATTTTAATTTTTACTATCAGGGGTAACATCTTTAATGGTCTCACAGAATGCCAGAAAATCTCAGCCCACATTGACTGCCAAGATCAGTGTCTCTATGTACAGCCTGCTAGCCCCAAGAATTCATCAGAGAGAGGGGATTCAGGGTTTTGCTTCTCTTTACACTGCCAGAGTCCCTGTTTTCCGGTTCATACCACCAAATGCCAGCTTAAACCAGAGGTGAATCTACTACATGATATAACAAACGGCTATTGCTCTTATTTGTCCCTTATGTTCTTATCTTACAGTTTGTAATTAATCACCACCCTGGAAATCAAACAGTAAGGTATTTGTACATTCTCTTTGAAAATACATTTCAATTTCCTCTTACCTGAACTGCCCTGTCCTTTGCCACACCTGCTCAATGCATCACTCTGCATAGCACACACTGAACATACCTGAAGAGTCTGATGACTCATGCTAGACAGGGAACATAATCCCCATAGAAAGAATAGAAGACTGAGAAGTGTGATGTAATTAAACTATAGAGGGACGTCTGTTCATTAGTGAATAATCACATTTGCATGGTGATGATAGTTATACTGCCTCATGACTGAAGACTAGGTTCTGTTCTCAGTAACATGAAATTCTCTTCAGCGTGTGGCTGTACAAGTTTGTACGACGCACCAAAGTCATGAACAGGAAAACTGCAAATCTAATCCCATCTAGTTGGTATGGACATGGTTTTTGATGCACATTAGCTTAGCCTCTGTAATTGCTGAAATCTAGTTATTCTCTTCTATCTGGAGATATTTTGCTCTTTGCAGAGAAGAGAATTGGGAGAGGCTGATTTTATGGGAACAGCAGTGCAGACGAATTGGTCTGCTATCTAAAATTTATAGGGAAAGTCTCCTTGGTTTCAGCATAGCTCACAGGTACAGTTGAAGGTACAACTAGTTTCTCTGTACTGCCAGTAAGATTACAGCACTCGTTGAGTTTGGAACAAACATGCCCAAAGTCGTCCTTGTCCCTCATCATATAACCTGCAGGGACTGCTCCATTCCCTCCCTTGGCTGATGATGGGTTTGTATCTTTACATTTTTAATATTGAAATGTTTTTGCCATTCTCTCATGAGAATATGAATTGATAAGTTTTGTTTTGCAAGTACACAAACAGAGGCTGGTAGGCTTTCACGTGCCTGAAGGACAGTCACTTTATTGCTGGAAATAGTTTCTGTTTATTTAAAATAACTTAATTTCTATACCTATTTCTATACAAAAGAGCCTGAAAGAATTGTCTGGAAATGCTGAAAGCAATACTCCATTTGTCACACATCCTGAGACTGATTCTTGTCTTGTCACAGATGCAAATCGTATCCAGTCTGAGATCTCCTCACTCTCACATTTCCATGAAGGAAAGAAATTTTATCAGTTCTAGAGCTGAGAAAGATGGACTTCTTATGATTTTATGGAGTCACTTAAGTCAGCAATTGTTGATCAAAACTTATGAGGGTGGCATACTCACAATGGTCCTCTGCTGTGTGGATTCTGTGATGTCTGTAAGTAGGCATTGTGACCTCTCCCTATTGTGAGACACTGTTGTACATAAACCTTTGTTTCTTCTCCTCGTCAAAGAGGATGGAACTGGTCAACATGGTTCAGAAGTGATAGGGACAAAAGGTGTAAGAGAAAGACACCATGATCAAATAATTTTCCATAGAAAATAAGGCTAAAAAGGAAGTTATCTATTGCATTTCAGAGAGTCTACTTGGTTGTGAAGAATCTATAAAAGCACACATTTGCAGTCTTACATTCATGCATTATTTATATTAATGTGGTGTGAAATATCACAGCTCCTGAGTCTGCTGTGTCATGAAGGAAGGGATATGAACTAATACTTTATTCAAAGTTTTACTGGCAGCTTGTCTGTTCTGATGATTTAACTGTTATTTACACTGAAACCAACATGCAAGAAGATTGCAGCCTACAACTCCCACGGGAGCAGCTATGGAATTTTTGCATTCTGCAAAATGTTATGGGTTGGCAACCACTCCTGTGTACTACACAGATCACTTCAATCCTGTGTGTTTATCCTATAAACAAGAAAGTGCTCCACACTGTGCTAAAGAAAAGAACTGAAATCTAAAGCAGCTCAGTCCTGTTTAAGCTGTCCCCAGACACACTGCCTACCACGCGGGTTTGTTTTTCATTTATTTGTTAATGAAAACTGGCAGCAGATGCTACACTTTTATTGAGCACATTAATCATAGAACGAAAACAACATTTCTGCTGCTCTGGCAACTCCTGTACTACACATAAATTAGGCCTGCTGCTTTCCTGTTAACCCTGTACATATTGTAGAATCCCCTAAAGCACTGGGTTTCTTTGCAATAGCATATTTCTACTGTAAGACTGGATGCCTTAAAGTAAGATCTGAAACCATCCATCTGGCTTCTGATGCAAAATTCAGCTAGTGGCAATAAGTAGAAACAATGTGTGACAGATGCTTGTATGCTTTTGAGACATAAGAATGCAATCTTGATCCAGTTGCAAGATTTCACAGAATAGTAGTAAGAACAACTACAGCTTAACACTATTGATTCCTGTCATTCGTGGCTATATTACAGCACTCATGTAATATGTAATATTACAGCATATGTTGAGTATCTGTAAGGCATTAGGGAGTTCCTTGGGGCATGTGACATATATACCCTTCATAAATGTATAGCCACTAGCACATTCACTTGCTCATCTTATTATATGGTAAAATGAAACAAGCTATCAGAGATCTGATTAGCCTTTAAGTAGGCTTTTTCTTCTCCAAACTCCTAGTTTATGGGTTATTGACGGCCCTCTTGGGACAATCCTCTCTCTTAAGAGCAAGCTTCCCTGCACACACTATTCTGACAAACTGCTTACAGCTCAATGCTGTATCTAAGAGCTCCAAACACTTAAGACTCATTGCCATTTCTGCTGATTTGTGCCATGCAGCAGAATTACAGCACATTGCCTGTGGGGACCTCTCCAGAAGGCAGAATGGCCTTTACGTGGGGTAAAGGGTCTTAAAGTACTGTTAACAAATATGACCTACTCTCTTCAGCAAAGCTGTACTGCTGCAGATGATAATCATAACCTTTATATGCAAATATCCCTGTATTTAAAGCTTTATTCATATTTCTGAGGAAGAAGAGTAAATCCAAGAAATTCAGTTCACGCAGCTGTGGAGCTACCAATCCAGGACCAAAAAAGCCATCAAGTACAGGCTACTATGAAAACATTTCACTGATCAAATAACCTTTAATTCATATATAGTTTCTTTATTTCCTGCAATGGAGAAAATCCCTGAGGTCTATCTATTAATCTCAGCAGAGACACCAGTGCTGAATGTAATCCTCCTTGGATCTCTATTATTGTATACTCTAGGTAACACAGAAGAATTTACCTAGCTGATGACCAAGTCATTTGTACTGCAGGATTACAGAAAATTATTCTAAGAGTTGAATATACCAAAGGAGATATAACAAGCAAGGGGGAGATCTGTACATACTAGTCTACAAAGAACAAATTACCATGGAAATCTCTATAATACAGAATATTTTACTGTACTAAATTAGGCATTACTTTCTTGTTTCCTCTCTAAGCTTATCTTCCAAATCGCTTTCTTAAATCAGCCCTAGGAGAAATCATTTGAATGCATATGTCTTCATTAGTCTCTGTAATGAATTCAGTGCAAATTGTAAACACACCAGGTAAATCAGTTTTACTCTGGTCTACTTGGGAGCAGTCTCTCAGCTGTATCCAGTTTTATCCACGCTTTTTCTCTCTTTGCCCCCACCAGTACAGTAGCAGAGAATAGCCTGTGCTGAAAAAACAACCGTGGGTCATCACAGAAACAGAACAGCATTAAGAGGTACTAGAGGTACTCTTCAATTCTCATGGCACTTACAGTAAGCACTTTCTTGTTTTAGACACCTTAGCAATGGATTTCCTGATATATGGAAAATGCACTTGTTAATTGTGCCTGCTTGGTAGTTAAGTTCATATCTCTCCAGTAGATACTGCATTTACCAGCCTAAAACAGGCATTTTCTAGTAAGAACTAGACTGGTCCAGTTTGGTGTTTACATTAACTTGTGTGCAATCTCTAAGTTCGTTATTCTTCAAGATATCTTTTAGTTTTCCTCTGTCCTGTAGGTCACCCTAAAGGTGTAAATTTATTATGGATAGTATTTATTAAATGAAAGGACAGCTGCAGGTCCTAGAACAATAAATAATATTTTGTTTTGTTATTTTTTTTCTCCAGGAATGTTTTAAGATCTGTATGACTGCAAACAGAATATCCCAGATGACTACAAATGCTAGAATACTGATTTTCTTTGTCTTTAGTTCCTACCATCTCTATCATAGGAAAACAGGAAAGGATAGAAAGCAATTCCTTAATAATCTTTAAACTAAATTTGCCACTTTCACCACTGAAAACAAATTGTTCCTGGTTTACTGATGTCAGTGCTAAAAAAATTCCTTCATATCAGATGACAAAAATTCTGTTATTATTTGCCTGAACTGATACCCAAACTGATCACTGGAAAATCAATCACCACCTAAGTGTCTTAAGCAAGGAACTTTTTGATAATCAAATTTCTGGCTTCAGTATTTTGCTGATTCTTACCAATGTTAGCTCTATTACTGCTATAGCTTCTTGGGAGATTCAAGTTTTAGATTTTTATTTCTGTCTTCCAGATATCTGCAAAGATCATGAAATTCAGTCTGGAGCTGAAGACTATGCGATGTATAGGTAAATACTAAGTGTGGCTCACCTCCATACACTGTCCTTTTCAATAGTATTTTTTTAAGTAATAACTTCTTTTTCTCATCTAAATATATGCAAACTGTTGACAGAGAAGAAGCAGAAGTATTAAAAAGTAGGTGCTTTTTACAGCTACTTTTTTTTTTTTTAACGAAACCTATGCATTAACTTTTGTGTTTCCATCTGCATTTTCTGGGTACATCCCTAACTGAAACACACATTCAGGTCCCCATGACTATAGAAGGTGACGTGAGGCTCTTCAGAAACTTTCCAGTCTATCATAAAAGGAAAATACTTTTTATGGAAGGAGGATGTCATTACTTCATAATACAGAACATTTTAACTCGGTGGCTTACATTTTCAATTCTACTTGTCTATCATCAATCATATTTAATATTGCTATCTGTCTATATGGGAGTAATAGTGTAGCAGTACTTTACAGTATAAACATTTCAATTCTGATACCTGTGCAAGACATTAAACAAGTGGTATAGCAAGAAATGACAGCAAGCTACAAGGAAAGAAGATGAAAAGGAAATAGGAAAAGAAGATGATCTGTGGTATTTTATCACCTACCATGATACATGATCATGAGCCTGTGAATGCAGAGTATATATTTTACATATACAGCACATTTAAGTCTACTCTGGCCAATAGAATTTATCCTTAGTACAAACAGTGAGTGTTTGATTTAAAAAAATCAAGGCTGTTAATTTCTGTTCATGTTAGACTATAACTGAAAGACAATTTAAGCTGGGTTTCTCCAGCAAACCACATAACTATACTTATTTGTTTATAAAATATACAAAATTACAAAACAAAAAGCAAGTTATCATTTTACTGTTGGGAGTTTGGACTGTTTGGAGTCCTTGGGAATAAATGAAGTCGTCTGACACGTTTGGAGAAGGAGGTAAAGGAAAGAACATCACAGAAGAGGGATACTCATAGGTCTGCCAAACCAGGTTAGAATATTAGCTTTCTCTTCCAGAAAGTAAATCAAAGCTAATTATTTTTAAACTCTTCTGTATTTTGTCTTCAATTGTGTCTTTAATTATTGCAAAGTGCACTTAAATTCTTTTCTAACTGAATTGCGTGATACTTTTATGGTAGATCTGTATAATTTTTTTTCATTCTTTTTTAGCTTTTGCTTCAATGCAGCTGGAAAACCATCCTTGGTGGAATTCATTTGTAGTCAAAATACAGAGTAGCTGCATCAGAAAATACATGGGACTGTGACTATATGCCTGATGAGCTGCAACTGCAGAACTGCTAGGTTGTCATGATCTCTAACTATTGATGGCTTTTGCAAGTAAGATGATCTACCTGACTTCTATGTGTAAAAATAACAAATCACCAAATAGCTTTTAGTAACAAACAGAATAAATAAGAGTATAGGAACAGCCAGCACAGAACTTACCTAGCTAACCATTAGAAGCATTTGCTTTTGCTGCAGACCTTATCCACAAAAGCTGTCAAGGACCACACTGTTCTGCAACATTTCAGAACGTATGGTTGATCTAAAATGCACAAGAGCTCAGTAGGCTGGCAGTCCAGAGGAAGAAATCTTTGCTTTCATAATACCATGCTTTGATGTTGCTACCAGCAGTAATACCAGACTTCCAAACATTTAAAACCAATAGTGCCTTCAAACTTTTATACCATAACCCCAAGTCAACACATTGAAACATCAGTCTCATTTGTAATTAGAACTTATATCAGAAAAATCTGTTGTGCACACCATGACACCGAAGGCCTGAATTTGCTGCCATTTACACTCACAGAAACGTGTAGTCTCATTTTTTCTCAACTTTTCGCTAAATACGGATGCTGGTATCCACAGCAGAGACTCTGCATACAGACAGATTAAAGACAATGAGTCAGCCTCTCTGTTTAGTAACAAAAGAAACAAACTTGTAAAAACACACAAGTGATTTTTAGTAAATCAGACAAGGTTATACAAATAAAATACAATAGTGATATGATTTCCCTAAAGCCAATTACATCTAAATAACCACAATACAGAGGTGTGAACTGCTCTTTACCAGTTACCCATTAACCAATCTTCATTAATCATAAAAAATGTTTTTACATGATTCTTGATTCTATAACTGCAATCTCCCAATCAGTGTTTTGCTCAGGTGGCCTTGGTCCAACTACTATCTCTTCCTTCCTTGCTAAGATATTTTGCAATAGCAGCTGATGAGGAGCTACATAAAAAGGTTCTAGGCTCACACTACAGACGGAATCTCTTCCAAATTAATCTTAATGTTTCAGGGGTTTTCTTAATCTTAAATTTTATAATCAGAAATGAAAAAAGCACAAATCAAACTCTACGTGAAGGTTTTTCCCCACTTTTGAGATCTGATTCAGTCATGTACATCTTACCCCAGAGTAAGAAAAGAAAATTAATATTAAAAATGCAGGACCCAAAACTCAATTAATCTCATGACAGAAATGCCACTGTATCCGTAGCAGCCAGCATTCTGACTCTGTGCTAGGTTTTATTTGTCAGTCACATAATATTACTCAAACCACTTTCTATAAAATGGAATCAATGGACACAAAAAAAAAATGGAAAGGAATGTATACCAATTAAAGTAATTAAAATCAAAACCAGGAGTAAAATCTGCACATACTAACAGTTTGCATATGAATATGTTCAGTGCTCATGCTGTGGATGCCATTTTACCTTTGTCTACATCCAGTTCATTGCAATGCCTTTGCAGTTCTACTTGTCTATTAAAATAATGGTTAATAATTAGAAAAGATATAACCAAGCAGGTGACATAACTAGCAATTTCTTAGGTTTCAGGATGAAAAAATGTTAATTTATGCAGGGAAATGTATTATTTATTATTCATCCTAGACATAAATGCACTAAATTGAGGCAGGTACAATGATACAACCAAGCCATGCTTTGCTTTGCAGAACCAGCTAAAAGGAAAAAATCAAATAGAATAATTCTAGGAATATGCCAGATTTTCCTTCCTCAGACTCATACTCCCTTACTCAGACAACAGAAGAGGCCTCAGCCCCAGGAATGCCTAGATGTCAAGAGAGCTGCTGAAGGCAATTGGCATCAGAAACTTCACACATATGAATTACCTCCTTGCAGCTTCTTGGAAAAGTCCTTCAAGTCACTAATACTCATGACAGCTGGAGAAACATCCGCTCCCAAAGGGCAGGAAGGTTTACACATTAGAGGGTAAAATTCTCCAACTCTGACATCCATGATGGAAGCAGGTTGGTATGATATGACCAGGCAGACTTAGAGAAGGGCTAATGAACTGCAAGGAGAACAGAAGCCAGATCCATTGTCAGCAAATACACTCATATAAACAATTATAACACTATTTGTGTCATTCCCACTGATTTTTGCTTGTCCATGGAGTGATATTGTGTAGTTGAGTACAGAATCTGGTCCAGGAATACTAGATACTTATTCCAAGAAACATACCTTTTTACTTAGAAAAGCTACAGATAAAAATTAAGATTCAAAGCCTAATGAGAAACATTCTGATTGACAATGGAAATAGCCCTACTAATTGTCCCTGCTAATACTAATACTGTACTAAAATTTCTCTTGTTACCTAAGTGAAAGAATAGACTATGTCCATGAAAGATAATTAATTTATTAAGATTTTTACATATGTCATTCAGAGTAGAACTTGACTCATCAACATAATCAATCTGCATCAATCACAAATCAACCACAATGACCTTGCCTTAACACTTTTAAAGAAGTTACATTCAAGTATAATTCCAGTGGTGATTTAAATAATACTGCAAGGCACAGCTTTCCCTAGAGCTCTTATGACAACTGTAATAGACAGCTGAAATGTATTACTCAAACCCACCATCTGAAATCTAAAAAACTTAAAGGTGATATTTTCCCCCAAACAAACACTTTCTTCTTTCTCAAAGCAGGAATATCCAAAGCTCAGCCTCTAAGGTTGCTTAAACCATCCTGCCCTTTTCTTTTGTGACAGCTTTTTGCTTTCTGCTCTTAACCTTGCAGATGGGCACAGATAACTATGCCTCTCTCGCAGGCAGGAGGTTTGGCAAGCTGCTTTTCAGAGCCCAGAGTTGTTTAACCAGTCCTCTCGGGACTGGGCAGCAGGATACTGGTGAGTATAAAGCTAGTTTCCTTACCCCTCCCCACTCCCGGTATATCAACATTTAAGCTTCATTGACTCCAGTATAGCAACCTTAATCAAGATTTTTCATGCCTCAGAGAGCAGTACAGCTGCTAAACTTTCTTTAATAAGTGTTTTATAGTTGGGGAAGCTGAACAGGAATTAGCTGAAAAGAGATGACACTTCTGGCCTTATTAAGCTACAATTTAGTATAACTCAGGCTGTAATGCTCTAACATGAAAGAAAAATGGTGGTTTAAGTGATTTAGCTAAGTCATGGATTCTGTTTCAGTCATCCTCTGCATTTTCTCTTGCAATAGGGGTTTGCTTCAAATTCAGGAAGCCAAATGCATTCTGTTAAGTCTCAGTACAAAGAACCCCACTTCTAATTTCCCATCAAGTAAAGCAGATGCAGTCATCTTCCCAGGACTTACTGGGAATGTGGTCTTTATAAAGCTCACCTTGTAATTCCGTAACTTTTTTTAATTTTAAATAAAATTAATTATCTATTATCTTACTGAGCCCATGTTGGCAATGTTAACAGAATATACTGTCAATGAAGATACAGGTATAAGGCAGGTCATGAAAAGTGTCCACTCTGGAATTTCAGTGAAGTGGCACTTAAGATTCTTCAATAGAATATATTTTAGCTTTGTGGGCCAGTTTTAGTGTAGTAGATTATTAAAAATTCTCTTATTAAAGATCAAACGCTTTTTTTAAAGGGGCATGTGACTCATTTTACAACAAAATTGTCAAAAATTGAGAATTGAACTCTCAATTCTATTACCAGGCATATAGTAAGCATGACTCAGCATTTAGGTAACACCACGCACACATTGTGCAATATGTTGGCTGCCCAATTAGCTCGTCTTGCCACATCCATTTGCACAGCACCATATACTTACTGGCTTCCCAAAAATGCTAGGTTTTTATTCTAGCTAAAGCTTTCAGCTATACACACATAAATTTGATCTAGGGTACTCTCAATAACTGTACACGCAATTCAGCACTGAGTATGTTCCTGTCAGACTCAGCAGTGAACCCCTGCATGGGCACACTGCTCCTGAGAAAACTAATTATTATTATTATTACTATTACTATTGCTGTTAATATTGTAAATTACTGTAGTCTCCGAATCTGAGAGTAACACTCATGGAACAGAATGCCACTATACTAGATGCTGTAGAAATACAAGTTTCAGACTAAAACACCTTGAATTAAAGTAAATATTTAATCCTAAACACCTGCAGAATATGATGGAAGATTTGGGGATTTTTTTGAAACAGCTAAGTGCTGTTTTAATTAATTCCTGCCTCCTTATCCCCACTTAATATAGAAAAAGAAAAAAAAAAAATTCCCAAGGGAGAGTTTTATGGGGAGATTCTTATTTTAAAGGGAGCCTCTTCTTGATGTCAGATGGTATATAATAAATAATTATAGACATGTTAAAGTTTATGAAGAAACAGAGCGACAACAGAAACAGACATAAAAAGAATCTTCAGTCTGAAGCTACAGCAAATTCTCCTGAACCTGAAGGACAGACATTCATCCAAGGAAAATTTCACTATCTGACAACACCAGTAACACACAAGAACTAATAATTCATAACTTTTCATCATTTCTGATTTCAACTAATTCTTAAATAGTTTTGGAGGACTAAAAAGCCTTATTGCTTCTTAGATACAGTAATGTGTCTTAGAGTATCTGAAGCCCAAATGCTTCAAATGGGTAGCTGTGGAGTGCTGTGCCAGCCCTTGAAGAATCTAATGGGATCCCACCTCCTGTCCTGCCTGGCTCTGCAGCTGTTGCCTACCATTCTTGCTATAATAGTTCAAGCAAACGATCTCTGTTATGTCCTGTCCCAACCAGGACAATGAGTAGCCCCTGCTGAGGTAGTACAGGAAAAGTAATTCTTTTCCAGAATGGGAAATTTCCACTTAGTTAAGAATGGGCCATGTGACACGGAGAGGAGGCATAACCATGTGGTAAATCTTCAGACGGCTTCATAAGAACATCTAATTCCTGATGGAGGAGGACTGCCAAGCATTGCTCTTGTCAGCTTAAAGGTGCTTGGTCTTCTCAGCTTTTGTTCTTTGAGATTACAACAGCAGCACTATATTACCTCCTCTGTACCTTTTGCTTCCTCCTTTCCTATGGAAAGACAGATCAGGGATCAAGCTGAACAGGTAAAAAAATCAAACCACTGTAAAGCAAATGTGTGCTTTGGAGACTCCTGTAGTCTGGAACCGTGGAACTCTGACGAGGACTTAGAATGTGTGGAATATATATGATCATCTGCATTTACATCCACCTTTTGTCTCAATTCTGAAGGGCTGTTGCTCATCCCATCTCTGCTGAACTTACAGGAGGAGAAGAGATCCCTTGAAGTGCAAGCATGTGCAAGATGACATGACATTCTGAAGAAATTCAACACCAAGACTTGGAAGCTAATCACACCTCCACTTCTCTAAGGCATTTTATCTTCTCCCCAGTACCATAGTCAGTCTTACTATTTTTTCTTAGTAACAGCCTCAAAGCTTCCCTTCAGGACCCACGGTTAAAAATCATACAAAATAAAGAAAATAATGAAAATACATAAATCTTTCTCTTGCAAACTGCTCATTAAGACTATTCCTACTGTTAGCAGGATCTACTGTTGGTGAATACTGGGTCAAAAAGCTAATACCCTTACAGTCCTTTTACTGTACTTAATGATTACTGAGAGTCTGGAAATGAGAGCAAAAATATTTTATTCTTTATGACATCATCTTGATATATATTCCTGGAAGATTAATAAAATGCCTCTGAGGCAGACTATCTCTGCTGCCAGGCTCACATAATGTATCTGCTTTATCTGCTGACCTGGGCAGAAATGTATTAGAGAATAATACTTCTGCTTTCAGTGCTGCATTTACTGTAAATTTGCATTCTTCCAGGAAAATTCTGACAGGCATATTTAGCATCTCACATCTGACTTCTACAGGGACACTTAGCTATTATTAGTTCTGCTAATCTGTTTTGAAAGAAGACCTGGCAGTTGAATTTAATGCCAGGGCTGAGGACACAGACAGGACCTGTGCAAGATGCTGGAAAAGCAGGGAAAAGATTTCAATCCCTTAAGCTGCAAAATTGTATAAGCCGGCCCTGCTTCTGAGCTCGCAACAGAGGCAATGTCCGAGAGACTCCTACCAGGGAGGATTTAGCCAGGCTTCCTTATCATAAATAACAGGGTTCCTTATCATAAATAACAGCAGCGTCACGTGCAGGTAACACCACTTATCTCCTGTACAATGCTTAATTGGATGTTAGATTTACCCAATTCTGCCCAACAAACAGCATCCCAATTATCCTGTATTTGCACAGGATATTGCACATCACAAAAATTCAATTAAAACTAGTCCAAATTCCTGGTTATTCTTGGTGATGATGGCATAGGCTTCATGGCCAGTCACAGACTAAAAAGGCATAGTTGATAGGACCCTTCACAAAGGTGCCAGGGAGGGCAAAAGTAAAATAAGCTGTTTTAAGACTCTCAAACTTTAGGTAGATTTTCTTAGCAAACCATTTATTGCCCTGCTTTATCCTGTTTCCTTATGATCCTACTTTTCTCTCCAGTGAAAATCTATTCTATCCAACCAAAGAGGAAGCATTGTCAAGAACATCTACATCCACAAAGTTTAGGAAGTAGATTTTCATCCATGGTACTATTAACATAAATTTGAAAAATCAACAGGTTTCTAAGAGGGCAGAATAGCTGGTAACTTAGAAATGTTAAGGAGGATTAAACGTGAGCCCTGAGAGACTAGAGCTGCTGTCTGAACAGAGGCTTAGACCATCCTATGCACTCCTATATTACTGACAATTGCCTTTAGATTCAGAGAAAATCATTGTTTTCTGACTTTCAAATAACCACCAAATATCTTAATCACCAACAAGTAACAACTTACAGATTCTAGAATAAGGCCCTGAAAGTGAAAAGGGAAGTAAAGTACAATTACTGCACTATCTATTGTACCCTTACCTTTAAATAGTCTTAGGCCTTAAAGCTGGAAATGTTAGTTATTTGCTAGTCTGTCATGTAATGACTGCATTGGTAAGGCAGAAACATTTTTGTTAATATTAATTTCCATGCACTGAAAATGTGAAATAAGCCAAAATAAAAGAACAATTGGAAAACAGTTAATAAGCAATAAACTACTCTTACTTTACTACAAAATTATTGAAAAGTTCTCCTTCCAGTTGGTCACAATTCTGGATGAATACACACAATGACACAGATCAGTTCAATACAACGTGATCTTTATCAATGATGTTACAAAAATGTCTTTGCAGACTTTTGTCTGTGACACATTTCAGAACCTGCTGAAATAGATTTCAGGTTGCCAAAAGGCTTATCTTTTATCTTTTCCTTTCTGAATAACAGAGCAGAGAGTCTATTATCAGCATTTTTCACAGTTTGATTTTTAAGTATCATTTTGGACAGCAAATATATGAAGCAAATTCATCTGTCTCTTATACCTCTAAGATAAGTGTATTCCCTCCTTGGAGCTTAACTGAAAGCTTGAAATTTAAATAACCCATATCTCAGGGGAAATGCAAACTGTACAATAAAACACATATACAAAAGAATCTGAGCATCCTCACTATAATACACTATTCAAAGGAATTCAAATTTTTAAGTCTTCCTCACCTCCCCGCACTAATAAATGCTACACATGAATCATATCAGCATATCTTAGAACTTTGCTTCAGCTGTGCCTAAATTAGATGAGTAAATGTTTCTTTTCCCAAGTGAAAAACTGATTTCAGAGAAGAAAAGAAACCCAGCTCTTATAAGTGAGGGGAAGTTGCTATGAAGTGGAGGGGGCACAGAAGCAGGGCCTAACAGGGTTGCACACAAGCCCGGAGCACAGTGGGGCCTGGCGACTCCCGATGCCCAGCCCCACGCACAGCTTGTGATTGCACCTTGATCCATTCCACCCGAGCAAGGAGCCAGCTCGGTGTCTGCAAGCACCATTTCAGCAGCTTCACAGTGTTCCACAGCCCTTAGAACGTGTAGTGATCTCTAAAGAGCAAACACTGACAAAATAGTGAACGTTTCCAATGCCTCATAAAACTTCAAACCATTTCACAATTTGCTTTCAATCTCTGTCAGCATTTTGTAGTATTTTCATCATCTTACAGCAAGGGCAAACCTTATGATTCATCCTCCACTTGAATAAGAAATACCGAGTGTTAAGTGGAAGATTTTTTTACCTCCTTTCCTAAGAAGGCACCTTTGAATAAAGAATTTACTAACAATTTAATAAACTTCTGAAAAGGGCACAAAAAGTCCCCACATAGCCCTGCATTTGAATGTAACAGAAAGCCAAACCACACTTTTTTCACAATAATTTCTTATATAATTAACTTACATTTCATATTAAATCGGATACAAAAATATAATTATAATGTATATATTTTCATTTCCAAGACTTCCACAGGTATGATGCACAAATGTTCAACTAAGCCAAATCAAAATACCAAATACTGGACCATTTAATCAATTAAGTGGCTTTCATAGGTGTGGAGCAGTTTGTAGCTTGTTCTGCCTGATTGTAAGTTTCTTTTGCCTAAAGTAAGATATAATTCAGATTCTATCAGTTCATTATGCTGTAAATTAGAGAAAGAAGAAACAGAAGAGACCAGCAGCAGAAGCAAACATTATCAGTGTTGACAGGAATGCTAAATGAGTTTCCTTACAGCATCTTGTTCCAGATCCAATCATTTTAGTAATAGGAGTAAAATAAATTGTAGACATTTTGTTCTTTAAGTGAAATGTTACTATTCCCCCTAAAGATGCTTCAAACAGAAAGGAAAGAGTAGTTACCAAACATTCTTAATTCTAAAAGATCCTCTAGGGAGGATAAAAAACCATACACATTCAAGCTCTTGGCATTTACCATCATAACTCCTGACAAGAAGGGAACAAACTGTTCAGCTATATTGCATAAGTTTCCAATACAGAATGCATAAAAATTAATTTATAGAATAAACTTCTTGGTAACTGCTTTCTAGTTAAGTACAACTTGTTTATTTCCAGATCAGAGATCTTGTTTTGTAGGTAATTACATTTTGAAAATATACTTTTTCTCAATATTGCATCTAAGTTCCTCTTTTTTAATAGTCATTACATAAAGCCAGGCTTCTTAGTTCTTCTGACATAAATTTTGATCAATATTTAATTAACTTAGTTGCTCTCTACTAAAAGTGTCCATACTCCAGTACTTCATACCAGCTTTCACTGGCTGTCATTCAGCTTCCTCTAAGCCTTTTGATAACATCTACAGCAAATGAAAACAGATTGGCAGATTTTTCCTTTAGTCATGCAGAAAGGCAGAGGGTTTTCTTTTCCTTGTTGCCATAGATGTGTAAAAAGTATGATACTCCTTAAATGGAGCAATTTAGAGCTGAAACCCAGGCAAGACACTAGTCTGTATTCACACTGCAGCCCAAACAACACAACACAGAGGAATAAAGTTGAACACATTTTAAGCTTTTTTGGAACAAGTATTACTCCTTCTGCTAAACAAGAAAACAAAATGCTAAGCAGAAAACATGTTGTCTCCTCATTTGTTACCACAAACATCAAATAGAAAAGACAAATACACCACCATATGCAAAAATATTCTGCTGGTGCCCAAGAATATTAAAATACCAGACAACAAAAAGGTCTGTACAACAAAACAGCCTTGGCATTCATGTGGGACTATGGAGTGGCTCCTGGCCATTCTGGCTGAGAGACTGACCCCTCTTGTGGCTCTTCATCTCTATTTGAGATCATTGCTCCTTATCTCTTTGTCAAACATTTAAAGAAACAAAGAGTGAGTTTGATAACCGAAATTTCTGGACACACAGGAAAACATGCAGAATACAAGACTGACTTGAAATCTTATCTTGCTTCCACTAATGTGCAGGATGCCCACTGGCTTTAACAAGAGCAGGGTAGGCTCCTAAAAGTCTCTCTTTTAAAAGATGAATGCCCACCCTACATTTCACAGGTTGAATATAGCCCCATTACAATGCCGTTTCAACAGCCCGTGGAGCTTTAGTGACACCACCAGGTAAGAAAGGGAGCTGTTACCAAGAAAAACCCCATACATCCCACTTCCTTTCTACTACCTTCAAGTCTCAAGTTTTAAAAAGTGGCCAATTACATGCTCATGATGGTTGCCATTTGGGACATTAGGCAAGTTCATGGTCTGATCACACAGTAAGGGAAAAACAAAGACTAAAGCTCTTCTCACCCCTAGAATAAGAGAGGTTACCTGTTAAGGTGATAGATAAGATCAGAACAAGCTGCAAAGAAATACATTATTCAAGCAAAGTCCCTAATTATATTGCCATGATCACAGTTGTCAGGAAATAGGGACAAAAATGTTGTTGAAGGCAGCACTGGATGGTTTCTACTTCCCGAAACCTAGTGCATCCCTACAGAAATACAACTGTAACTACAAAGTATTTGGGTCTTAGTCATAAATAACCTACAGCAGCAAATATAAGGAAGTTACTGTTTCAAGTACATCTTTTTATCAAAGCTTTGAACATTCTCTAGTACTAAGCTACAGCAAGATCCAGTTTCTTCTTTTCAGTTCTCCAGTGCCATGTTAGTAACATCAACCTCATAATTATATCTTATTATTTGGTTTGACCCTTTTCATTATCTCTTTTCTACTTCTTCAGAAATGTCATTTTCAAATTACTGATCTCACTGAAAGCCTTGATCTTGTACTGTGTTCTCCTATCTTAAAATTTCCTCTAATGAAGATTTCAATCATGTTCTGTTTGCTTTACTGTCAACGACTTTGACTAGCTGCAAGCATAATGAACTGTCTGAACCTCAGAGGAAGCAACTGTAAACCTGTCAGGGTTACTGGTCTTATGGGGAGAGTCCTGCAGCCTGACCTCCATAACCATGCTGCTGCCAGGGAGTGGGAGGGAAGGAGGAGGTTTGGTTAAGAGAGCCAGGCACGCTCCTGTGTTTTCAGTAAACACTGCCCGGAAAATGGGCCTGCTTTATAGCACAGATTAGAGACTAAGATAGATAGCAGCTGGCTGTGATGGAGAACCCCTTTGAGGGGAACTGCAGGGTTTGCCTGGGGAAGAATGTGCCAGGGAATCAGGCAGCAGTCGGTGCAGAGAGATGTACAGCAAGATTGGTCTTGGTGTGGTAACTGAAGGTTGTAGTGTGGGTAGAGAATTAAATTAATGACATCCACTGCTGCCATCACAGCTGGGCAGCTGCTCAGTCACTGCACAAACCTTCCCTACTGCTTTCCTACACAGCTGATCATGCATCTGAGCCTCACTTGTAGTTTCACCTCCCTTCCTAAAAATGATTTGTGAGGGCATGCATGCTATAGTAACTGCAGCTCATCTAGGTGAGTCCAAATTAACACAGGCACTATTAGTGGTGTATTTGGAAGCAGTGCCCAGCTGTTTGGTACTTCATGGTGCTGTGGCTACATTGCTAAGAGTGTTGGAACTAGCCAGTTCAAAGATAGCTGGAAAAGGCTGCACAACTTGGAGCATTTAAAACCTCCTGTCTCCGCTATGAAAATAGCCTGGCCCAAACCAATTTGTCTCCAAAGAGCAGTATGAAATACATTTCCAGGCAAGACACTGAAAAGAGTGCAGGTCCCTTCCAGAAAAGTTGCCTTTCTACTGAAGGTATGACCCAGCTTAATTGGAAGTTGTGTGCCAATGGCACAAGCACAGGACGTGTCCTGCATGGCATGTCCTCCTGCTGGAGCAAGGTCTCAGAGTACCTGATCCATTCCTGGTTCAAACCTAGATTTTTTCTATGACTTTGGTCATTTAAGTCACATACTTTCTTAATTCATAATTTGCAAAATTAAATTGTATTGTATAGCAGCGTATCATTTGCAAAATTAAATTTTATTGTACAGCAGTGTTGAGAGGATAAAATTAATGATTCTGAGATACTCGACTGGAGTGGTGGTGCAGTAGGCCATCTAGTTAGATAACAATTAAAAGATGTATAAATTAGAGTCTTTTCCAGAAATCTCCAATTCCTGCTTTTTACCTACTTAACATCTTATAAAAATTACAGTCTTTCAAACCTGAATATGGCATATGCTGTGATTCACACATTTCCTCTTTCCTTACCTGATGTTTCAGGCTAAGGTACCATCAAATACCAAGATATCTAGAATGAAGTACCACAGATTCAATGTTCTCATTCTCCTTTCAAAATGGTTACTAAAAGCATTTCAGAGGATACTGCCATAGAGTTTTGCCACCTTTTTTTCTATCTTTCTTTAACTTCTGTACCATTGTTGATAAAATAGCCCAGCACTCTCATTTTCTCTGCATTTCAAAAATTCTGAGTGAATTGCTTGGTTCCTCTAGAAAGATTAAAAAAGCAAGCTGGGGTTTTAAATTTATTTTGGTTTTCTTGCAATTGCACTGCAGACAATGCACTCTCTCCTTTAGGGTTATTATGTATCTCCAGGAATAATGTTTTTCAAAGTAATAGGGAGTCTCAGCTTAAATTCCTGTACAGCATGAACCTCAAACATAGTCTGGCTCTTAGCATAGGAGCGACAAAGTCAATTCAACTTTTTGTTTATTTTTGGCATTCCCATAACAAGAAACTAATTTCATATGCAGGGTCAGATGCAGCATACCGGTCAGTCAAGGCATCCAAAGTGAAACTTAAGTGAGGAATCTCAGCTTGGACACTGGGAATTGCATTTCACCTTTCAACAGTCACAATTCTTTATAGCCCCTGACTTGTCTAATCCTAGGAGCTGAGACACTACTTACTGTGCCTTGGAGCAATAATATACTAACAATTACCATCTTTTAATGTCATATACAGAAAGTATCTTATATGAGGTTGATGCTTGTAAGTCAGTTTCTTGCCCAGGTAAAAAATGAAATAAACTTAAAAGAAAACAAACAAACAAACAAAAAACCTCCAAACAGCCTATGAGTAATGAATGATGTTTTCAGAGAGTAGCAGAAATGCAACCATAGTGTAGGTCTTACTCTGCGGAACTAGCATTGCATACACAAATAATTACTTTTGTTTCCAGGGGATTATGGCTACACTTCCTGAGGGCACTATTACCTCTCATAAAATCATTGCATTTGGAAAAGACCCTTAATACCATCAAGTCCAATCATTAACATAACACTACCAAGTTCACCACTAAACCATGTCCCTAAATGCCCCATCTACACATCTTTTAAGTCTATTTTATAATTACAGAGTAAAGCAATGTTTTCACTGAGCAAATAAAAGACTTGTGGATGGAATCAGCGGTGTTTAATCAGTCAGGTATCCAATGAGTTTATACATAACGGTTTAAACACTCCTTATGTCTTGTGCAGGAAAGAAATGTGAATGTGAAGATTCTTTTGCTTGGTTTGAGAACAAAGCTTTGGAAAGAACGTAAAACTAGCCAAGCAAATACCATTGCTATCTATGTAGCAGAAAAACCAGTAATTTCCAGGATACTTTGGTACATCTGGATCTAGAGTCACACAGGATTATGGCTTTTTTCTTTCTGAATTCATAAAGACTTGACATTTCCCTGCAAAGAAAGAACTGTTCATAGTTGGATTTGAAAGGAAATAGCCTAGAGCTTGTCCTAATCCTGCCAGGGAGATTCAGTACAATAAACATCATGTTCACATCACTTGCTAGGACAGCAGCTAAGACAACTGGTTCAGAAGGTGGTATCAGTGGAATAGACAGTTGCCAGTGGATTTACGGGTCAGGTCTTCAACTACTCCAAATAAACAGGATTCAGTGGTTTACTTGCAAATATGATTCTTCTTCTCCTGGTTAAGACACTGTATGTTTGTGAGAGGTACATATTTCTTACATGAAATGCTGGATTGAATCTGTATCTTTGAGTTGTCTCATTTTCTTTAATGCCCATAGTTAACCGATTCAGTAAATATATTAAGTACAAGTCTCCTAATATTTAAAGTCTAAATTAACAACCACTTTTTGCAGTCTGTTACTTCTCATCTTTTTGTGAAGGTAGATTCATTATCTGCAGGCCAGCTTTTATCTATCACTGAAAGAATTACTGAAATTGCTACATTAAATTCATCAAGACATGTGCATCATCACCACTTACCTTAATATTACTGATTTCTTCTCTGATTGTCTAGTATACTAGTTTTGTGGCTCATTAGAAAGGCCACGTTATTTAGAACAACTCATCTTAAATACAGTCATCAAAGAAAAGGTGCAATAGAAAAGGTTGGACTGACAACATTAAAATTACAAAAATCTTTAACTCACATTGAAAATGTCATTGGTCAAAACCATAAAGTCAAAGATCAAATCTCACTATGTCTCCAATTTGGAATTTACTTATACTACAAAAAAAAAAAAAAACAACCAGCAAACACCAAAAAAAAAACCCACACAAAAAAAAGAGAACATTTAGACAATTTTAAGCTATCTAGGTGAGATAGCATTACGAGATTTGCAGCACAAACTTCCTCACCGACTGTATCCAAGCCCCCCCTGACATCCACCACGGCCTTGCCTTCATGGCAATCAGCATGGGGATACCTTGACCATGCCTTTTTCTGGGATTCCAAGATAAACACAATTAATTCAAAGCATGACATTCTGATGGCTTGCCTTCCAAAGCAGAATAGCTATGAAGACGCATTGCATATCACTAGTGGAGCTGCAGCAAAATGCCTCTACACCCACAACCACTGCCTCTTCTTACTCTCAAGTAACCAGCTTCCTGGAATACCCTTACAGCTAGCAGTGCACAATCTGACAGCCTTTAACCTTCAGAAGAAATAAAATCCAGTTAAACTCTTTTTTTAGGGTTGATAACGCATATCACAGCTTGCACTCATAAAAACAGTGCTATTTTATTTAAATATCATGTCTCATTTATGGTAGCAGCAATAAAAACTTTAATGAATGTTTTATTGTTACATAGCATTCCTTGCAATAAAGGCACCTCAGTCACTCTTTACTCTGCTGGAAAATCGCTTTCTTCCAAGATCAGTCTGGCAATGAGCATACCTCAGTATGACATTTTCCTATATATAAGAAAGTCCTTTTTATGTTCCACTATGTGCTTTGTTAGCTGGGGAACTGCTCAGAAGGCAGGGCAATGCAACACACTGTAGTGCAAAAAGGAGAGGGGGTAAAAACCCCAAAATATAAAAAAGTGTTTCACTGCAGATGTTAAATTCCTTTATCACCCAAAGAAGTACAGCATAAACAGTAACAGCTCCCTATCATCACACTTCAGCTCTCCCTTCCATGAAGCCAATAAGAAAGCAACTCCTTTTCTAAGACTTTTCTCCTCTTCCCTTTCCACGTGAGAACAGCAGCACAAAGGAACATAGTAAGAGGAAGAGGATAGATTCACTGCATTACCACTACCCCTACGCACCTCCAAGACTTTCAGGTTTGCTGACCACAAACATACACTTCTCACAAACAACTCACCGAGCTTGCCTCCGCTAGACCTTTTGAGTTTTCTTTGGCAAACCTTAGTCCTGGCAATCAGAGAGGATCAACTCAGGCACCAAGATTAGCATTCAGACTTTCAAAATAAATGTCATCACCGTGCTGAAATTCAGGGCCTTTATTTGGTGCATGTTGCTGCAAGCTGAAAACCCAGACTGCACTATCACTGGTTGCCCGCTATCAAATCTGTCCTTACAAATCAGTTCTTATCAGGAGTCAGACCACAAGTAGAAAGTTCAAGTGGGGTATATGGGATCTGGATATCTAGTTTCCATTTTTAGGAGCAAAACCCATTAAAATATTCTACCCTTATTTTCTTTTCCTGTTTGGTGAGTTTGTGGTATGCCAGGAATGCTGGCTGTTGATTTAATACCATTCATTACTGTATATAGACTATATTTCTTTTACATTACCACTAAAACTCATTGGCAAGTTTATATTAGTGCAGAGCAGAACCTTTCCATGGGAAATGGTGCCAGAAAAGTTTTTTTTCTATTACAAATGATCAATCTTTGTGGCAGTCACTTTGTTGATCTGCTTAGAATAAGTTCAGACTGTTAATTTCTGGAACTGAAAGAATTTTGTTAAGTAATATAAAGCTCAGCAACTGCCCTGACTGTTATCCAAGGATATTTTCCTGGTTTGTCTGCTGGAGTAGCCAAAACCCTATCACCTTTTTCTGGAAGATCAGAAATGTGCATCTTTAATAAAACTCGCTATACATGCAAAGCTGGATTTGACCGACTATCATAAATTATATTAACTCTCTATTACATTTATATAGAGTCCTTTACCCAAGCATAAAATTGATTGTTCCTTTTCCACTGTAAACAACCAAAACACCAGCGCCACTTATATCAACAGGGTCTACTCAACAACAGCTGTTTAAACATTTGTTAAATCACTTCATAGCAAATAACAACATAGTGCAGCCTGCCTGTTCCTCATTTCCACTTAACCATAGCAATATTTAACACGCGCTAAAAAGCATATGCTGCATGCACAAGTATTCACAAAAAATATTTCATCTTAATCAACAACATCCTGCAAGTCTCAGAAGATACTGCAAAGATTCATAACTAAGCAGTATCTGAAAGGCTGCAAGAGATTAATAGATTCATTTATCCTGAAACCTAATTCCTAAGAACGTGCAGACAGAAGTGCAAACAATTTGCCTTACACTTTGGTGCCCTAAGGCTGAGCCTGATTCTGTATTTATTAATTTATTCTGTATATATTGTAGCAGAACTCACTACCATTAAAAATTTCAGGATCTTGTTGTGATAGACACTCAGCAAACAGTGAGAAGAATGCCCAGGTCTAACACATTAATGTGAGAAAACAGAGACATGAACTAACATGCTGAAAGAAAATCATCTATGAAGTCAGGTAGCAAAATTAAAATTTTCTGATTTGTCTGTTAATGCCTAGGCCCCTGGATCCTTATGGCTTCCCAAATGTGTCCTGATCTAGAATTTCTTAGTACTGCACTCCTGAAGTTTAAACAAGCATTTTGTCTTAAAATTTTGTCTTAATTACTGACTTCTGATTAAGGAAATCTTTCTTTCCCTGCTTAACTTGCTGATGCCTATATTTCTACGTTCCTGTTCCAGGACTCCAGAACCATGTTCTGGAATTTGCCAAGAGTGATGCAATCAGCAGCCAACCCTACTCAAAGCTGAGACTGCAAACACACATTATTCCTTTTAGATACAGGTTTAAGACAGGCTGCTGCTTGGCAAAATGCCAGCAGCTGGGTTACAGTTTCACACACAGGTAGAAAGCTGAAGAATCTACACAGCCTGCTTTCTTGCAAAGCTGTGCTCGGTCGCATTGATAAAGTCTTAATGCAGTCTGCTACCCATCTAAGGGAAAAGTCCAGATGCCTTCACCTAGCAGCAAGGGACTACTGCTCTTTTTTTTTCAGGAGAGTTTTGACTACCCACTTGGTGTCTTTGGAGAGTCCATCCCCTACTTGTTTCCCCTTTTGGAAAATTCTATCTTCTTAGATCTTCTCTCCCTGACTATCAAATGACAGAGATTTCTAAATCTTTCCACCTTTCGGTTTTCCTCCCTGAGAAATGCACAATGCACTGTATTCATAAACTTTTAACACTGCAATAAATATCCTATACAAGGCTGCATTTACTACTTACATCAAATGTATTTGTTTCTGTCAGTGGCACTCTTTCAGCCACTATGGTTTACAATCTTCATAAATCAAGCAAGCACCGTACTTAGGCAGTAATAAAATAATAAGCACCACCTCTGAAACAAGAAATCAATTCCCATAATTCACCTAAGCTTCTTCCTCTCCAAAAATCTTTAACTGGCATAGATATGGCAGTCAGTTGTTTCATTTTAATATAATGCATAGCAACACAAAATACGTCATGGTAATACATGATAATGTGTGCCTTCTGTTCTGTGCATTCTCACATGACATTACAAAGATAGAAGTCAAAAGTATCAATAAAATTTAAGTATTGCTAATATTATCTTTTTTTATAAAGCATTTGCAAAAAAGTACACATCTTTCAAGACAATTTATTTTGCAATATAGCGTTCTGAATCATAGGAGCCATCTTATCTTTTTTTTGACATCTCACTGAACACAGGAAGATCACTCTTTTAAGTGAGATTGCTCCATAGAGCAAGGGCTGGAGGAATAAGCCCCTTGAGGTTACATAAAAATGCATGAAAATAAATATATAACAATTTTTTAAAAGGCAATACCCTTAATCTGTTTTAAACACTGACTTGGACAATACAAGTATCACATATTTAGTAATAAAAGTTATTATTCTACAAGATCAGACCATAATAAAGGAGATTCTACAGCTTGTCTTCCTTCAAAAAAACCCCCCCAGAACATACAGCTGGAAACTAGGCCTCAGTAGACTATAAGATTACCCAGGAATTTCTTGCAAAAATATGCATAGAGCTAACTTTCGTTTGAAAGGCTGCTCCAAGCAGTTTGAACAAATAGCTTCCTTGTGAACTTCTAGGTCTTATGGTACTTAGGCACTAGGCAAGCACCATAAAGTGATTTGAGGAACATTCCCTTTGATCAGAATGAAGATTTAGGATTACGTTTTGACCTTTGCCGCTAAATCTCAGGGAAATATTAAATGATGTATAAAGACCAGTCCTACAACTAGTGAGACCCTATTAAAAATTCTAACAATTCCAGTGGCTTTGGGTTAGCTCTCTGTTCCAGTGTTAAATTCAGATATTAAGTCTAAGGAAAAAAAAGTTTAAGATCTTCAGGTTGTGTTGAATCCTAATGCACTATTAATGCACCAGTCGAAAACCAAAAATTACATGTGAAAGAGAAGTTTTAAGCAGCTAAATCATGATTTTGAATCCCAGTGAAGGAAAAACAGTTTAAGTGTTATTGGACAAATGGATGATAGCAAACCATATTAGTATGAAACTTATTTTCCCAACATTTAATAGCTCTTCAATCTTACTGACTGGTAACTCTTGCTGTCAAAATCTCCAAAAAAGATGACAAAACAGCCAAGCATCCAGAACAGACATGACTCTGGAAGACAAGGAAGTCCAGGATCCAGCCTAGCCGTTATGTAAACTTGAGTTCAATTTAACTTCTGCAGCTTTATATATAATCTATAAACTTACAAAAACCCTAAAAGGAGCTCAAGACCATGTGTTTTATATCAGGATTTACCTATTATATGCTTTCTCTCTGGCTTCTTCACCACACCCATATTGATTGTCCACATGCTGATGTCATAGAACCTTAGAGATTTTTTTTTTTTATGCCTTTCTCATAAAAAGACCCTTCTGTAAAATCTCTGAGGTTGAATCATGTTTAAAAATAAATGGCAAAAGTATAAAGGAAAGCATCCCTACTAACCAAGTGTGAATTCTCACAGATTATCTGTTCTGTGTTTACAGACAAGATATTGTAAAGTTCTTAGCAAAGCTTACTGTCACTTTCAGGAGAAAAGCAGTTGTACCTATTCTGCATCCTACAACCATATTTAGCGAGCCTAATTAGAACTTAGCCTAATTAGATATACTATGCAGGCTTTCCCCATCGTTATTCCATCCTTGAGCTGAAGAATTCAGCAGGTTGTCATTACTCTCTCAACTTGTACAAAAAGTTACTGCTTTTGTGGAAGTTTTCTGATGAAAGCACAGTATTCCTAAAGTAAGCTCCTGATACTGCATTTTTTGTATATGAAACCAGAAATTATATATAAGTCACTGCAAAGAGGGGGCTAACAGCCTCTGAAACACACTCATTCCCTGAAAGTCAGATAAGACAAGGAAGCAGAATTACTGAGTTAATTAAAGTCTTTCAGGAAGTAGATCTGCTAAACTAGGAGTACCATCCAAAACAAAACTGAATCCCTCAGAGAAATAGAGGTTGTGAAAAGGTTAGTGAAAAGCCAGTGTCAGCAGAGGGAAGCTTTCTCAAGCAGGGTTGTGGAAATAACTTGCTGAAAGTCTAAATGAGTTGGGTTTGTTCTGTGCTCTAAAACAGGAGCAATTCATGTAATAGTAAGAAAGTGCTATATACAGTGTTGAAAGTGGGCTATGCCAATCAAATAATTGCTCCTTTGTTTTGCTGAGCTAGTGCTTTACAAACAGTCACTCTCCAACACTTCTAAGTCTAGTCTAACAGTTACAAAGAATAAAAGAGGAGCACTTTGTTTTGTCAGGTTTGATTTTTTTATATATAGTGGTTCTACCAAGGAGTGGTATAAAGAGAATAACTCTGAGAATATCTGCTTATATGAATGGAGTCTGGCATCAAAGAAAAGACTAATCTTTTAATAGGAATGTTTTTTAAACCAGCAGTGAATGGATGGATTTATTCTGTTCAGAACTCTGATTATCTTTAATCTTAAAGCATGTTTCAAATTCTGACCACAAAAATTTAGACTATTTCAATACATTATGTAGTTTTATTTTCCAGTTAAAGACCAAGAATCATATTTTAAAGATATTCTGTTTTCACCAATTGCTATGGGTTTTAAATGTAGCTAAGATCCCAATTTGGCAAAATAGTTACAGCCTTAGTTCAGAAAATGAAGAATGCTGCCATAGCACAAGACTAGCTTGATTTAGGCATATAAAAGCGCAGGATTTATTTGGCTATAAGGATAAAGCAAAGTCCTTTTATTGAGAGAATTTGGCTTTTACACAATGTTTCTATATGGATGCTAATTAACCCATTGTTGAGTTTTAATAATTTTGTAATTTCAGTATTTTTATAACTACAAATATTTAAGGACATAGGGGAGATGAGGATGTCAGCAGGAGGGCAGGTGGCTTTTAGATTTAAATGTGTAGGTCAGGAAACATAAACAATCCAAACAAGGATATAGACAAATAGGTTCAACCTGTTGCTGCATTTTTAATTTTTTTTTTATTATTATTTTCTGTGTATGCTACTTTCCCTAATAGAAAGTCACAGCATTTTTCAAGTATCAGAATTAATTTTAAAAATCTGTTTCTAGGACTGGATGAACACATTGCAGAGATTACAACACAATTGCTACAAATAGCACTGGAGGGGAAAAACATAACTGTGTGGAATTGGTATTTTCAAGTATTTAGGCTGTTATCTCTCACTGGAATTTGCTGTGACTAAATACTTTTGAACCGCCTTGAAATTATAAGCCATAGAATATAGTATTTATCTGTTAAAACGAGAAAAGAGTAGACATGGCCCCTTTTAAGACCACAGTGCCATCTGTGACCACTTACAGTTTGTTATAGAGCTATTTATTCAGTTTACAGTGTGTATTTTGAGTGTATACATAACATAAGAACTAGATTTAATGAGTGATACAAGTTTGTTTCTGAGGACTAAGGGAATTTGATACTTGAGGTTCTCTAAGAACTGTTTGAAAAGTTTTTCTGAAGGGATTACGAGAGCTGGGGGGTGGGGGAGCTAAACAGAGAAATGCGCAAATGCCGTTTGGGTGTCAGCAAAGACCAAGTCTGTATCACTTTTTATATTTTGAGATGTGTATCTATTTAGCAACTTTATTTCTCAACCTCTAGTTTGCATGCCTTTGACAACCATTATTCAAACCATATGCAAATATTAGATGTGTTACTGTTACGGGTAACATGAGATGATTTCTTACGTGTTTAATCAGACTAACCTGTTAATTCCAGAAGACTGTAGTTTTGAATTATATCGATATTTGCATTACCAGGTACTGGGAGTCAGTTAAGCATGTGATTGGTTCAGCTTTACGGAGGGCTATTAAAGGGTTTTTAGTATTTTGCATATTGAATGTAGACTCCTTTAGGATCTCTAAGGAGACTGCTGACTTTCTACTCTTCCCTCCCTTGGCCACTTAAGGCCACTGTTAAAGGTAGGATACTGAGGTAGATGGACCATCACTCTGAGTCAGTATAGCTTATAATATCATATAAGACCATTTAAGGTATTTGCACTCTGTAGTAGCAGGTTTCTGCTTCACACCAAATATCCTCCAGTCTCGAAAGAAAGACTGGAGTCATACCAGTACTGTTACAAGTATTGTTAAGCACCTAAGTTAGCTGAAAATATAAGGTGATCCACTGTTGCCTCTCCAAGCACAGTACTTTTATGGTGTCTTAAAAGTATCTTTTACTTATTTGTTTGATAAACTCACAAAAGCATGAAGTAGTTCTAGCCAAGATAATCCTATAAAAATTACTCTGAGATCAACTGGAGAGTGTTGTACAAGGAGCTGCACAGCTGTAACAAGGCTCAGGGTAATGCTGGTTGCAGCATATCCACAACCCGAGAAGACGGGCTACACCCCTGAATGCGCCACTGCATTTCCATAAACATTCATTGTGTTCTTTCAATTAACGATACATTTTAAAGTTGAAAACCATGAACATGTATGCCTGGAACATTCAATTTGGGAAACTGGGAAAGTGTGTTCATCTCTTACGGCTCCTTTTTCTCTATGTTTTTCCTTAATAAGGCCTCAGTGTTTCAAGGCCACTGAAGAATTCAAAGAATGCCATTAACCAAGATACCACCCTGCTAATTAAAACTAAATACTTGTTCTGAAAGAATTCCATAGCAAATCTCAAGTCTTACATACAGAAACTCCTTTTAAAGCCACAATATTAAAGCTTTCTGTTTTCCCGGTGATGTCTTAACCTTTCTTTTGTCTTTGCATTCTTTGTCCAGTAATTACTGGACAAAGAGACTGGAGGCTCCTGTATTATTATTCTTTTATAAAGTTTTTAAGTTTTGGTCTCAAGAGTTTTTCACTGCTTGCTGGGTTGGCTGTAGTGTGTGGTTATACCTGTCTTTATCACAGGGGGGAGAAAAGAAGGGAAGAAAGGATTAAAAGGCACAAGGGGTGAAATAAATTGCTGGAACTTACATTTACTTGGGGCAAGGAAAGATGTGTCAATGGCTGAAAAAGAGCAAAAAACATCAAGAGTAGCCCCCAAACACTTCACATTCTTGAAATTTACATGTTTTCTATAATTTTCTATTTTTCTGGAAAGACATTAAAACTGCAGTTCAGATTTGTTTTCTGTGAGGTGTCATACATAAAGACTCTGAACTGAACATCTGCTTAAATCCCCAGAAAAGGCAGAAAATCTAAAAAGTCTTTGTCTACCAACAATGACAATATTGTTGCAGTGGCCCTGAGAAACAAACATGAGCAAAACATCTACATGTAAATATTTCAGGAATCCCACCTCCATGCTTCAAAAATTTAAGCCATGCCTCATTGCTAACTTCAGGAGGAAAAACCTATTACACGTGTCATAAAAACCCATTTCCTTGAATACAGGAGAACCAAACAGCTCAGAAGTTGAGCACAACTTGCTCAGAAGCAGTTACTTTTCTTACAGTCTGCTCTCTCTTCCATCGCAGACAGATGTAGCTGTATAGCAGTGAAATTCAAGGCAATCATTCAAGATCGAGCAAATTTATTGCATTGAGTTTTGCCATGTACTTCTGTGCTTTTGGACACCTGTGTCTTATTATCTCCATAATAGTTCTTCAAAATATTATTTAATGATTCTTGCTTTTCCACCTAAAAGAAAGGGAGCTCACCATCCTCAACAGCTGTAACTCGCTGTGTAATTGAAAAAAACCTACTTCACAGCAGCTGTGAATGGGCACAGCCTGCTCTGCCTGTATTCAGCATTACATGTTACATCCCTGGTCTTTGAATGCAAGGAAATACAAGTAAAACATGTTCATGTCACTTCCAACATGAGTGCACATTCCACTTTTCCTCATATCCCCCCACAAATGACATTAAATCACTATTATAGTAGTTGGTCTCTATTTACATGAAATAAATGTATCCTACAGTATTGTTTTGATAAATGTATCCCTGCTTTTTGACACAATACACAAATTTAAGCCTATTTGAATATAAGGGGTAACTGCAGAGAAACATAATTTGATAAACTGAGCGGTATTTGAATTCTTCAGTTCTATGAATTGCCATAGAAGTTCCAGTTCTCAAAGTTTCTCCAAGTTCGTTTAGCTTTCAGACTTCAGAGAAGGCAGAGAGTGTGAAATAACTAACCCTGGAGCTCAGAAACAGCTTCTCATTTCAAAAAAGTTTGAAATGTTCTCATTTAAGTTTCTGAAATGAAATATAGCAGATTTCCATGTCTGCCGCATCTCGTCCTAATTTGCAATGCAAAGTTTTACAAAAGCTTAATGGAATTTAAAGGTTTGGTTGTTTTGTTTTAAATCCAGAGAACTACCCTTCCAGAGTCTCAGAGACTGGACCTAGCAACAAATAAGGAGGTTGAAGTACTTCATTCAGATTAGATAGCATACCTCAGGGCAGTTTAAGACACAGAGGAACACACTGGTAATTAATTGCTGATGATTGTCAGAGTAGAAAATGGTTTGCAACGCTGCCCTTAAACAGATCCTAACACAATCCTTCCTACATAACAAATCGCTTTACGTTGTGGTAATATGGCATTTCAAAATAGGTCAGTTCGGTTTCTTACCTCAAAATGAGAAATGTCGAGTGTATTGTACTAAATTGTATGCCTTTCTAGTAGTACATTAAGATCTAATCACACAGCTGAGATAATGACTCTTATTTGCATGCTAGCAATCAATGTTGAAACAGGTAAACTATGCAAGGGAGGGAAATAAGGCTTAAGATTCTTTTTCCTATATTATGAAATACAGGACCTCTCTTCCAATCTTACCCTTTCCACAGAACTGTATTGCTGTAAAATCTGAAGGATTGTGGGGGGCTTTGTTTGGGTTTTTTTGTTTTGGGGCTGGGATTTTTTCAGAGCAGCATTCCTTAGTAATATCTACAGTGTTTCAAAACCCTTAGATACAGTCAGATTACCAACACCAAGTCTTCAAAATGCCTGGCTTGTGCGAACTGAGAGAACACTGAGATTCCTATATAGCAAAGGTTCAATTCTTTCTGCTTTCTCAGCTTTGAAGGCATCTCTGCAGCCTATGAGGTTGGTTGGTATCACCACAAGATTTCTAATCTAAATTCAGACCAGAAGATCTAAAAAGTACAGGTGAGCAGTCGTTGCACTTTTGAGAAGAATTTAGCACCAGTAGCTGTACCTGAAAAGCGCTAGTCAACTCCATTAGAGTAAAGCTCGGGTTTTGCTCACACTTGCTCTATAAAATTTAAAACAATGAATAATTCCAATGTTTGATTAATTTTGTAGGAACAACGTAATGTTAAAACAATACAAGTCTACAGCCTAACACGGATGGTGTAGGCATAATACCCATAGCTTGGCAGAGATGGAAATTCGCCTCTGGGACCAGGGGAAGGTTTGGCTCCCAGCCTGAGGGGTTTGTGAGGGGAGGGAGGCCATGGCCTGCAGGAAGCTTCCCCCCACCTGTGAGGAAATAACTACAACGAAGGCACAGCTTAGTGATATTCAGAACAATCTGCCCACTGTTTTGCCACTTTTCACCCAGCCAGCAGCACAAATACCTTTTTCTTTTCCCCTCTTCAACTTGGCCTTTTCTCCCCCTCCAGCCAGGAACCAACAAGTCAAATAACCACGCCATTGTTTGAGGCAAAAGGTGCGTGTTCGAGGGGGGAGAGTGGCGGTTTTAGGGGCGTTTCAGGGCCCATGGAGAAAGGCAAGGATGGCTATGTACCTCAGTATGGCCTCGGGAGAGTTAACAACAGCTCCGTCTCTGCTCCAAAAACCGGCGTCAAGGGCAATGGGGGGTGCGGGGCGGTCCCTCGCCTCGCTGACAGGAACTCAGACCGGCGGGGGCGCCCAGCGGCGGGAAAAGGCGCTGAGGGGAGGGGGGCGCTGAGGGCGATGGCGGCTGTGGTGAGGAGCCAGCTGGGCCCGGCCTGTTCTTTTTAAAATAGCGCCCACAGACTGACAGAACGCTTCAGGTGAGATCTTACCTCTCCGCCCTCATTTCCATCCGGCCAAGTTAGGAGTCTGCCTTCCAACGGTAGTCCCCAAAGCCTTGCTGGAATCCCGTGGTGGGACAGAAACTGCTGTTTCTGTGGTAATGGTGCCCTATCAAGATGGAGGCAGTTAGACTGGTTTAGCATGACTTTTTTTCTCCTGACAAATTCAGGTTAGCTGTTCTTTCACTTCAAAGTTTCTTAGCATTTGAAATACATGTATTTGCTAGTTTGGTCAAAGGATTTTTCTTGGAATCCAGTTTAGCTGACTGACTTAGGAAAGAGTTCTCCTTTCCGTCTCTCTTTAAAAAAAAAAGTTAAAAAAGTGTGTACGTTCCAGCCTTTGCAATGCTTCAGCCATTTTCTGTCAAAACATAGAATTAATTTTGTCAGGTTTTATCAATTTAATGATTCATTTTAGTACAACCTAAGTTGCCCTTTCTTCAGTTTAGCCACAGTTTCTCATATTTGATCTTTGTATTTGAGAAAAAAATTCTAAGCTTTTGATAACAAACCATAATATAACCAGAGACCAGATTGGTAGGCTTTGAACAAGAGAACCTGTTCCAAGAAGGTAATTTTTTCTGGATGTGGGGAAGAATTTCTCACAGCTGCAAGCTGAGGTAAACCATAGCAACTCCCACAGCCTCCAGCTCTTGGTCTTTCCAGGGCCATTCTCATGCTCTCCATTTAATAAATAATTGTCCACTAGTTTTGTTACACCAGTGTTATCACAACCTCATCATTTTGGCTGCGTGCAAACTAAAGTAACTAACTCAGCAGCTCTAATTCAGCTTGCTGGAAGAGAGCTGTGGTCAAAATACTGACTGGAGAACAAACTGATTAAAAATCAATACAAGGATCCTAATGGCAAAGTGAGGTTTGCAAGGGAGGAATCCGTGAAGGACATAAAGTGTGATCTAGGCCAAAAGGGAGGAACTGGGCTTTCTTCCTCACAATGTCAGATGCAGAAAAATACTTTATAAGCGGTCTTAAGATGTGAAATGATGTGAACTGTTCAGAGCATCGGAATGAAGGGAATCTGAGTTGCTGGAACGTTAGTGCTCTGGAGACTCTGAAAGTGGAGGCTGGGTAGGCTGAATCAACTCCTAGACCAGAACTGGTTGGGGAAAAGCTGAAAATTTACTTTTAAACACATGTAGTGATTATATGCAAAAACATGATTTGTGAGAACACTTCAGTATTTACTGCTTATCTCTAACTGAGTTTTATAGATCCTGTTGAAAGGAACATAATATGTAACATTTTTGCTCCTGTATTATACACACTAATTAGGAAGCAGTTTTAATTTAGAGCCAGCTACAGTTTTGCTATTTATAACAGTTAACAGACAATGACAAAGTGTACAGCGTCTATGAATGAGAGACATAATAATAATAATGAAATTATTCATATTATTAATAACAGCATCTGCATTAACAAATTACTGCTTTTCATTACATCACATGGTCAGCACAAATAAATATCTACCTATATAGGTTTTAGTGATTTAACTTTGCATGTCAGTTCCTAAGTGAGCAGCAGTTGAAGTGATATCTAAAAATATAAGAAATATGATTTATGTGTTTGTAAAAGCAACTCATCTTAGATCTTCCACAACTTTGCAAATCTTTTGATTTTGAAGTGACTTAAGTGCATAGGAGACCAGCATGAAAATAGTTATAGCTACCTGCACAAGAAATACAGATTAGATCTAGAAAAAACATCTGCACTCTTGGAATTCCAGTGTCTATGCGTATCCAAAACCAGTTACACAACTTATGATCTTCTTATAAGATCACTATTTTAATTGACTGCACATGCTTAATGTGGTTCCATTTTCACCCTGTATCATGGTTTACAGTCTCTCCTATCCACATCACCCTGCATCTTTTGCTTGCTATCCCAGTCCACCACGTCATCACCTAGTATTTGGCTGTCATCTGGCTCCCCTATAATTCCTAATATATTTAATTTTCTGATTTTTTTTTTAAACTATGGAGCATAACATATCTATTTTCTACTGAAGGCTTGATAACAATCTATTGCAAACTTACGAGTGTCTCAAATAAAAACCTATGGTTGAAATATTACTATTTTTAATGCTTTCTTGACCTTGTTCTACTGCTTTCTTCTAAATGATCCAAACTCATTACTGAGACAAAGCCAGTTTTTGAACTCTCAGTTGTTTCTGTGTATGGCAGAAAGAACAAAAGCTTGTTTTGTACTAATATGGCTAAAGGAGATTATAAGTGGCATCTCTTTGTAGTAACTTTTTGGATGTGTTTCCCTCAAAGTTGTATGTAGAAAAGACAGAAAGGAGAGACTCTGTGTTGCGTTGGTTCTAGCATACAGTTCCAGTTTTGTGATGCAGAATTGTCTTCTGAGTATCTGGTTGGCCTCAACATGGAATTAAACCTTCAGAATGGGAAGTGAGGAATCTCCTTTATTCAGGTGACAAATGTGTTTTTTCTACTGACTGATAATATCAGTAGTAAAATTATAAACACAGAATATAACCTATTTTTGAGGGCTGGAGAATTGGGAGAAATGAGTTAAAAGCAGCAAGACACCTGGGTTTAAAGGTACCAGTGTGAAGGACCAGGAGGAAGTCACCATTTAATACTTTTTCTTGTTATGCCTGATCTGCAGCAGCCTCAACATCTGTTGTTTAGGTCTAAACAGTTCAAAGTCAGACTGTACTTTTCTTGAAATACTGACTTATTTATCTTTTAAGTTAATGTTTTTCTTCAGCATTCCCACACAGAACTCAAAACATTTGCAAGGAGACAGACCTGTTTCTGTCTTATCTAAATTTAATAGCATATTAGATAAAACCCAAGTAGTTTCAGTTTAGCAGTTGTCAACATATATGTTATTTCTTTGTTGCAGTTAAATTCACATTGACTCTAGCTTTAGGTTTGTCTCTCTACGCTTTGCTGTAACTGGTGGTGGAGGAAAGGGAGTTCCAAAGACTGTCCAGGCTAAAAAAAAATGGAGGGGAGTCATCAATACTTTTGAAACTTGGACTATATTGGGCCAGTTTTGATTTGCCTTGAAGAAGTCAGTGTGACAGATGCAGGGTAAATGTACAAAACCATACACACTGAACAAAAGCAGAAGAATCAATCCTACAAATAAAACTGAGATAAGAAAAAGCACTTGTCTTCTTACTTAAGACTTAATTTTACACTATGGAACTGACATCATGTTAGATGATGCCTTAGACAATGAGCCTCGCAAACTTATTTGTAAATATAATTCATGACCCATTTCTCCTCTTTAGCCCTGGTTTTGGGTAAATGTCCCTTCTGGGACTATTGGAAAAAAACCTTTCAGACCTAAAAATGGTGTGTCCTTCATGTCAACCATACCAGGTCAAAAACCAAAGAAACAACAAAACAACAACAACTATAAATTACAATAAACCCCACCCAACCAAAAACTCTTAAGTTTTACCCCAGAGTAAAGTTTTCTCTTACTTTATAGTAAACTAGTGTACCTTGTTGTATGAGCACCACGTATCTTAGATACATATTGACCCAAATGACTCCTTTTTTAATAGCAGGAAAGACAGGCTTGAGATCCCTCATGCAATGAATTATTATTTTGATTAAGGCCTAGATTACCTTGGCCTGTCTAATAACTTCTACCAAAGGGCTAATGTTCACAATTAATATGGGCTTTAATCAGAAGTTTTCCACAGCTGCCCCAAAAACTTCTGATACAAGCTTTATGAGGCTTACTAGCTGCATCCTCCTGTGTGCAGGGAGGATGATTTGCACAAGAACCAGAACCACTCGGCAGAAAAGATGCAAATTCATAGTTCTCTATTGTCATCCCATCTCCTAGTGACAGTTAATCATTTTCTTACTTGCTGTGTAGCAAAATCGACACCTGCAAATCAAAAGATTTGCGAAGTTGTGGAAGATCTAAGCTGAGTTGCTTTTACAAACACATAAATCATATTTCTTATATTTTTAGATATCACTTCAACTGCTGCTCAGTTAGGAACTGACCACCAGCAATCTCAAAATTTAGAGCAGAAAGACAGCTTTTTCTCTAGAAAAGATAAATTCAGACTCTTGAGAGGCTGTGAGCCTTTCACAAGCTGGCTTTCCAAGAATGGTAACATTAATTTGACTTAATTTCCACTGTATCAGATGAGCCATATCAAAAAAACCTGCCTGCCTGACAGTAAATATTTGAATTTCATTATCAAACTCACTAGCTGTGACTGGAAAAGGTAACTAGAAGCATTATCTATAAAGTTTAAAAATGCATTTTGAGGGTACTATGTGAAGTATAAATTATGCTCCACGTTCAGTTAATGCCTTGAAATGACTTTTCAGAAGACTGTGAGAAACACAGAACCTACTACAGCCTCCACTTCCTTATATTGTTTGGGAGATCCCAGAGAGATTCTCACCTAGATTAGAGTAGCATGCCTCAAGAGCCTTACCCTCTCTTCACTACTAAAAGGTGGCACAAAGAAGTCACTGATGATAGCAAGACCCTGGAGAAAGGCATATGGAGCAAATATTGCTCTGCTTTGACACACAGGCAGCAGGCCCTGCAAGCACCATGCAGCTCTCCTGAGACAGAGTTCCCATGTAGAAGATTTGGGCAAACTCATATTTCTGCTTTATGCAGTTCTGATCTATGCCTAGTCAGCGGTCTGTTTATATATGTGAACTTTAGCTTTGACTGGAAATTCACCTTGTGTTGCCTCTAGGTGATTTAGACAAATTAACTTTCTCCTGTGCTGGCTGGTTTCTCTAAAACCAATGCTATCTCTGAGCTCTCTGTGCTATAACATTACAGTGCCCTAAGGCAGGATTAGGCCATTTGTTTACATATAAACATGTGGCACACTCCACCTGAACAAGTGTTTGGTTTTGCATACCTAGCAGATAACAAGACTGTAAATTTTATTGCTAAATATTATAAACATAGATCTATGATTTTTTTTTCCCCAAGAATTGTGTTTTGGGTCTGATTCAGATCTCGCTTTTATCAATTTTAGGTGGATATAGCAGGAACTTGTGCTTTATACCTGCATGAAATTAGAGTAAAGCTCTTTGGCTTGCTTTTCAATAGCACTGATACTACTTGTGTGGTTTTTTCAACATAAGCAATTTTTAAAAAAAAGTTGTTAATTTTTCAGCAAGATGCAAACATAAATGATTAAAGTAATATACTTATTTCCATAATTTTCCATTCAATGCCTTATCATACATCCATACTGTATAACAAACACGACATTTTTGAGATAGTGTTACAAGAATGACTGTTTTTCTCTATTCTGTACGTTACTGTGTTGTGTCTTTTTCCTGAAAATGTCTCTATCTAAATGGCTATTAACACAGATATTTTTCCCCATTCTTTTCCTTCCATATATTCAGAATTTATCAATACAAAGAGCTGCTATTGCTGCATTGATCTTTCTCCACATGGTCTCAAACTGCCCAGGATTTTATGAGTAATTTCAGTACTGTCACATCACAATTGAAACAAAATATCTACAATATGTGCTTATGTTTTCTTATTCATAGCATTAACATTTTGTACCATTTACATATTTTCTTAAGTTTCTGTAAAATGAAGTAAACCATAGACTAGAAGCTCTTTTTTTGCAAGAATACTCAAAAGTCTTGAGGGAAAAATCTTCCCTATTTTTTCATAGAAAAAAAACACGTCTGTTTTAACAGAAAATGTCTTGATTTAGCTGCTCAAAAAATACCAGTGAAAACTTAAATTTGAATGTCTTTGTGGGCTTCCTACAGGACAAAAAGAAAGTAAATGCAGACAAATGGGAAAGGCAAGTTTATGAGACATATTTGCATTTGATTTCAACCTTAAATTGTACATTATTGCACTGTTTTCTGTCTTTCCTGAGTGGCTTTCAAGCTTTGTTTGCAGTTCAGCTGCAAAAGCTAACAGCAGTTACTGCAGTTGCAGTGGAGTGCAAGGGCTTGCTCTTCTGTTTGTATCTGTTTGTATAGACACTACAAAACCCCTTTCCATACATGTTTCCTTTCGGTTAACAATACATATGGGCATGGGATATCACGTGCTTCTTTGCATGCTACTGTGAGTAGAAGGTCAGAGGCTTTAAGACCTACAATAATTTCAAATTCAGACATGTCTTCCAAAGAATCCATTTCAAGAAAGAAAGCAAAAAGTAGAACTGAAAACAACAAATATTAACTTCATAATGTTTTTAGATTGTTCAGTCAATCTTAAACTGATTAAAATAAAGTAAATAGAAGTAAATCGTTTCAGAACACAACTTTACAAATTTATAAAGAGATTTGCATGATGAAAATAATGCATAACTAAAAAAGTGTTTAGTTTTCCATGCTTCACTGTAATTTTCTATATTCTAAGATCATTAATACGCATGATCATATCTGTTTGTACTTGGATTCTTAGGTTTCATGTGCTGTTTACATTTGTAGTGGCATTATTATTTTATTTGAATGTACACTGTCTTCACTTGTTACTACTTAAGTGATCTGTTACAAAAGTGCTACAAATTGCATGGCAACAGAATCAATGCAGTCACAATCTCTATGCCATAGACACTGGGAAATTACAAATGCAGTTATGTTTTATCACTAACTCAGCCAGTGGAAAGCCTCTTTAAATGTGCATCATTAACATGTGAGGAATGTCCTAACAGGGTTCAGTTATTCCAAGGTTCTTCTGCTTTTATCTTACAATTATTTTGTGAAACATGATGAATTACGGACTATCTGTCTTGCAAAGTGTGCCTGTTATACCATGGCCATTGTAGGGTATTAATTGTGGAATGATCAGTGCTGTTTAAATTCTGGTACACTGTAAAAGTGCATTCTAACTAAATAAGGACAGGTGAAGAAGGCTAAAAAGAAGTTAAAAAATCTGTATAATAAGTTAATATATATATATACATATTTTGTAATTAAAAGTCTGACATCTTCATTCTTTAAAGAGCCATCACAATTCAGTTTAAGTAGGTCTGTTCACTGGAAATGCATGTTAACTCCTTTCTGCAGAAAAGGTAAGGAGGGATTATTGTTTCTGTAGGGGGCTGCACCATGAAGATAATTACATGCTGCAAGATATAATCACACAGATACAATAAGGAGTCTAGGGCCAAGCAGGATGCTGATGTTTCTACTAGTACCTTTGATTGCAGTATAGGGAACTGCATTGTGTTAGGATTTTTAACCAAGCACATAATAACCCAGGTATTGTCTGTGTCCTTGTCTTCTCTGTAACTCTCAGCTGTCATGGTAACAACATTGTGTACGGACTAAAGGCAAAGGGATTTTAAAGACTTCTTGTTTGCTCATTGGTGCTCTGAATTCACAATCCAGAGTTTAGATTAGCTTTCTCTTTGTTTGTTTATGTTATTCTCCCTCAATGCAGTTATTTGGGATAACAGGCCAATCATCACCTGTCCCACATGACAACAAGGAAATAACAGCAATATTAAAGGATTAATCTGACCACAACTGATGGCTTCTGTTTCACTCCTGTTCCAGAATTTTCATATTTCTATCACGGCATTTCTAACTTTGCTTTTGTTTAAGTAGACTTGGCCTATGCTATCCACAGCCTGCTTGATTGCTTCATTTTCATATTATCAGTTACAATCAACAGGTTCTTCCTCAGCTGTAAGCTTATTTTTCCCCTTCTGCACAGAGTTAGGAATGTTGAATAAACTTCAATGGAGGAAAAAAAGTCCTGACTGATAGTAGTCTGAGAACTTTAAGAATTTAAGGGTGACCTTACTAACTTGCCAGGGCTTGAAAGGCTATGCCTCTTTGCATATTTATTTGCATAAATACTAACATCCAAAATTGCATAAATCTACTGTATTTGCTTTAAGTAAGATTCTCTATGAAAACCAGAAATAACATACTACAAGCAAACCTGCAGGTGACTTAGATTTTCCTATCCTTGCTTGTGGAGATAAGATTACAGGTTGTCAGCTCTTTGGTTGCATCAATTTTATATCAAAGTGGTTTGAAACCACTGAAAGATACACAGGTTATACCAGGGAAACAGTCACTGCTCTGCCTGCCTATCACATACCTATTTAAGGTGCACGAAAATAGGATTAGATTAGATTCGAAGAATACCTTGCTCCGTAACTAGCCAGAGTTAGCTTCTATTTGCCAGTCTCGAGCAGAACAGGACATGATTTTGTGATCCTGGAAACATGTTCAGGTTTTACAAGCTTTGAATTTTGCCTTAGTACAAATCAGAAGTGAACATCACCTGTTTACTAAAGAGGTTGTATGTGAGATGACACGTAGGTTAAAATAGTCTCAGCCTGGTCTTTTAGAGCTGTAACTCATACGGTCTACCAAGTACTATGAATGGAGATGGCTTTCAGTGCAAAGTGGGATACTTTTTCAGAGAAACAATTAGATCAGCGTGCTACTCCTGTCAAAGAACCAGGGACTTTAGAACACAAAAGACTAACCCTGTAGCAACCGGGTAACTTTTCTACAGGCAACAAGAAAAATATGAGATAAATTTTGCTCTGAAGTTTTCCTATTATAGAGAGGCAGAGAGATTAAATATTTGATGGAAAATAGTAAGGATCAGGTAGCATCCCAGGAATTCATAGTTTTCAATATTTGCATTTGCATGCAGGACGCATGTTTGTTCACTATCTTTTACAAGTGTGATTCAGACCACATGAAGAGACATATATCTCATTTAGCATGTATGTTTATAGTGCCAACCTGATAGAATTGCATAAGAATTAATCCAATAAATGAAAAATAATGCTCATTTTATCGGTCTTTAAAGTAGACCTACCCAATTTAACTCAAATTAAGATAAGCTTATTAGTTGTAATTTTAACTGATCTTGTAGAATTTTGTAGTTATATGATTTTCTATTAAATTATATCATCTGGACAACAACAACAAAAAAGATCCTAAAAAGCTCACCTTTCTGGAACTGTTACCTACTTTGCTATAGAAGGGAAATCATCATGCAAGTTCAGGGGTTAAAGAAGTCTGAGCATCCCAAAGACATGCCCAGTCTGGCCAAAATGAGAAGCAGGTCCGGGGGAATTCCTTAGACCTGAACTAAATAGGGCTACTTACAGCTGTGGAAGGTCTAGGGTAGGGAAGAATCTCAGAATACTCTCATTTTCAGCTGAAGCCACGCTGTCCACTACAGAAGCCCACAAAGCAACAGACAGGGAGACTCAGTCAATACCAAACCCTGCTTCCTTTCTTCCATGCAAACATAGTGCTAAACTTTTTTTTTTTTTTTTAAATAAAATAAGAATTAGAAATCTGCCCACTTGTGATACAGTGAAGTGCAGGTATGTCTTAATGGGCACACTAGACTAAGTCGAATTAGGTGATGGCATTATCAGCATTAAATAACCAGGTTTCCAGCTGACAAGGAAAAAAAAAAATCCCTCCACCTTCATTGAACTTCTTGCATTCTTAACATTCATTCCATAAATCATTTAATAGCTGCCCTATTCATAGGAAAATGTATTGCTGAAGCTAAAAGGTGGAGGGTTTTTCCCCTCCACTCTCATTGGAGGAAAACATAATAAATTTAGCCTTATTTGCCTGCAAGTTTGCATACACAAAGTTCTTGTCGTGAACTAGCAAACAATAGGCTGCTCATGACAGAACACATCGTCCAAACAACAGCATAAAAAATAGCTACTGAACTGTAAGGCACATCAGTTTACCTCACTGCTCTGTGATACTGATCCTTTGCTACAAGAAACATGCACCTCTACAAAGGCAACAAAAAGAAATAAACTCAGCAACTTTCTATCTCTCCTTGTGCTTCAGTCCAAATAACCTCTATCGCTTTGTGGGACCACCCTGACAAGGGGGAAACTCTGAGTCCTAGATGAACCCGTACATAGAATGTACAAAAAGCTTTCCCTGAAGACAGAAAGGTTATCCTTTCAAGGTGCTGCCTGGAAGCACAACATCAGTTCATTTCTTGGGCAGTCTCTAGTTACCTGCTATTTGTATGCTGATGCCATTACACTTTTGGCATTACAATGTTGAGGAAGTTGCTTCTGCAACTGGTGGCATTGAAGGAGAGAAAGGCTGTTACTCGTCCAGCTGGACATACTGATACCATAGGTCATCTACCCAATTTCAAACATGCAGGAAAAACTCTCCTGATGTGGCATGTAGTTTCATCAGGGCTTCTGACAGCTCTTTCTGGAAAGTATCAGCATGCTACATTTAGCTCTGTTTACCTCTTGGAACTACACGTGCAAAGTTTGATGCTAACACCTTACACATCTTCTGGAATGTGTCCGAGGAACAGAAGCAAGGGGAACTAATCACTGAATCTACTAACTGGGAGGCAGCAGGAGAGATTTTTGGCTGGAAAGGATTGAATGAGAACAGTAGTAACAGTTCAAGACAGTTACTTCACCAAAGCATGCCTAACATTTGAAGAATATTGCTGTCAGTCTTTGTCCTGTAGTAAAAGCACATTTTAAAGAATTGCAAAAGACATTAAGTGCAGAAAGTTTCTGTCATCCAGGGGTTAGGGTTCTCCCTTTAGGTTGCCTCTGAAACATGTAGCAGAAATGAAGGACAGCTTCCAACATTCAGGAACTGTGCAGTAGGCAGACTTGACTTTTTGTGTTGGCAACCATTTTCAGATATAATGCACTCAGCTTGCACTGCATAAGCTCTTTGTTTTCCTGTGAGCAAAATGCACACAGAACTTCCCAGCCTCCTGGTTCTATGATTGTGTGAACTGAGGGAGCTGCTTTTGCACTGCCTCCTGCAATTTCCTGCTGTGTGAATGTGCTGCCCTACTAACTGCAGGTCGGATCTGTTTCAGTCGACTATGGCAATCCTACATCCCACAGTGATATTAAATCATTCCTGTTCCCCACTTCATCTGCACTAAAGTTGCACCTGGTATGAAATGGATGTTTAACAGGTGAAAGCAATGCCATGTTACATTTTTAAGGACATGATGCTAATGGGTATGTCTAGCTCCTAAGCCTAAATTTGGAAACCCATCCAGGGAGCAAGAATACTGTTAGGTAAATTAAGATACGGCAAGAACGGTATAGGCAATTGAATTATATGGATCACAGACTTTTAACTGGGACCAAAATGATCAGAGCTCAGTTATATGGTGTTCTAGTATTTTAGGATTGTGTCACTACTGGCTTACACTGATTTTTGACTCGGAGCATAATATATAGGTATAATACCTCCTTTTCCATGGTTGTCAAAGAGATGTGATTCCATAGGATTACAAGTAACATGGGTACATCAGTTCTAGCAGAAAGTTTCTATTTGTGCAGCACTGAAAGCAGTCATTTCCTAAGCACCACCTAAGAGCCTAGGTACTAGCAACTGCCTTGCTGCTTTGTACTGAGGAGCAGGTTAGTAACTGTCACCAATCCTATGCTAAACCTGAGACTAAAAATAAACAGTAAGAGGATGAGAACAATTAGAAGGATAGATGGGAGAAAGATAAAAATAATTTCAGAAAAAAATGTAAGGATCATGGCATGAAACAAAACGATGCTGCTGTAATTTAGCTAGTCCTCAACAGCATGTTTTTCCTGACATGTTTATTTTTATTCATGTGCTAATCTTAAAAACTGACTCACACACTATTGAGCTTTTCTGTTGATTGTTCCGGTGATGATAATGGGTTCAAAAAATAGGGTTTATTAACTTAAAAAATGGATAAAAGATCAGATCAACTCTGGCTTGAATTTTGTGCTACTAATTTAAAGCAAAGCAATTAGATGGCCTGCTTGATTCGTGGGCATGCTACGGATATTAGATGCCTAATATCAACTGGAGACATAGAATGGTACACTAAAAACCTGGTGGCTATAAAACTGCTGGAGCAAGAACAGAAAAAGGAAGAGGCAAAGAAGTTGAAAATGAAATCTTATTAATGTAAAACAGGATTCTGAATATGCTCTGCTGCATATACCCACACCCTACAAGTGCTTCAGAGACCTGTAAAGATTCTTCAATTCTCCACTCATTTAGTTTCTGCTACTGCAAACAGAAAATGAAGTATCTGATTTCCAGGTACCATTTCTAATGCTTGATTCTGGTAAGGACTTAGCAGGAAACAGTTTCAGGTTTTTGCGTATCTAGTGGTCATTTCTGACAAGAGGTAAATGTCTCTGAGCAGACAAAGATTTCGGAGAGTGGGGAAGCATTTTTGAGTGGTATATGCACATACCATAGTAAAAGAAAAATCAGAAACAACAATCCATCAGGTAATCACTGCCTTAGGCCCCAGTCCAACAAACTCTGATGTACTTGCAGAGACTTTCTGAAGCCAAGGAGCATTTAGAGGGGTTCTGCTGACCAGGTGTTGGTGGTGAACTTTGCAGGGTGAGATGCATCAGTCAGATGTTTGTTGGCTTAAACAGGCAAAGAGCTGAGCTGTCCAGTTTCAGTTAAATAGAGGGGAGCTGGGGTTCTTAGTACTTTGCAAGACCCCTCCATCAGAGAAGATTTTATCAGGGATCTTTATCAAAGGACCATTTAAAAATTTTTTACCCATTAAATAGAAAATGAGTAGCATGCAGTTAGAAATTAGGATTAGCTACTTCTAGAGTCATCCTGACTTGCTGCCTTGATTCTTAAAGAACAATGGATATCATATGCTGCACAAGGCTAAAACCATATTTTGCTGCAAAGAGAGGAATGTTTTTAGGATTTAAAAAGAATCAAAACCAAGATGAGGTAAAGCATAATTTCTATTGCAATTTAGAAAACGTGAGACAGTAATTAGCACAGTCTAACAGCAGGCAGTATATTGTGCAAGTCCACTCAGGAAAGGTTCTTTGGGTAGGTGAAAGTCCTTACCACCTTACAACTAGATCTGCAATGTAAACAAGAAAAACTGAAGTGTCTTTCTGTCCAGGTACCAACAGCCCTGCAGGTTTCCAGCACGTGACAGGTACCAACTGAGAGGTACTTCACAGCAATACCTCCAGGACCACAGCAGTACAGATTCTTGCCCTTGTCGGCCCTTAAAGCAGGGAAAGCTAGAAGTTACAAGAAGAGCGCAACAGGCCCTTGGTTCGTACTTCACAGATCTGAGCTGTGGGTTCTGAGGCAAAAAATGACATAGGTCTGGGTCAGCTCTTAACAAGATCCATTGGATACAGTTGTAAGGATTGCTGTAAAGTACCATAAACTGGCAGTGTTACAAATTGGCAAACCTACTGGGAAGAAGTTCATTATTTTCCTCACCTGGGAATGTTTTCACATGAAGCAACAAAGAAACTATTGACACTGCTAAACAGTGAAGAATTTCATAATGTGAAATTCAGAATGTATCTGGCAAAGTCTCTGTGGCTATTTGCTGGAGAAGTTAATACTGGCAGGACCAGCATGTGATTTTCCTTTACAGATACCTGCACCACACCTCTTGGTGTCATCTTTGAACAAGGAGTACTCATCAGTTTAGCATCTGGAAGGTTGGACATTCCAGAATCATACAGTTAAATACAAATCTTTAAGCCTTGTGGTCTAGCTTTACTCTTCTTCCGCTTTATAAGAATATTACAGTCTTAGATGTTTGCTTCATAAGATGGGTAGGAATGAAGCCTAAAGTATTTGCACTCTTTTTACATTATTTTACGCAGCATCCTGCATTTTCTTTTCTAATATTTTTGCATATATGATCAAAGAACTGAGGATCATACTACATTTGGAAAATGAGTTAAACATTAACCAGACATTCATATGGCTACTTGTTTACTGAGCACTGAATGTGTATTCATCACTGCATCAAGAGGCTGCAGCTTCTTTGATTTTTTTTTTTTTTTTGTCTGTGATTTACAAGTCTCCTGTTGTTTACAGAAAGCAACCCTGGTTTGTAATATCCACACCAAATTTTTCCTCTCTCTTACGAAATGGTTTCACAGGACAGTGTGTGCTGGCTGTCACTTAACACTGATGAAATAGGGAAAGTTCTGTCCCCCAGCCCTGCAGTCTGTCACAAAGTATGATGCATCTGCACACTGCAGTCTCTCATCTTAATCACCCCAAAACTGACTCAGCACAAACTATTTAGGTTAACGTTAACAACTCTTAGTAACATTTTTCTCGAGCCTTGTTCACTCTGACTGAATCAAAATAAGAAATGATTACTTTAGCATTTGTGCAGGTAGAGTTATCAGGGTGTGAAAGGCACTAACCACCTACAGGAGGGGGTGATGAGTGATGAAAAGTTCACATGCAGCCAGAATAGTGAGACAGCAGCTTCAGACTGAAAATTAAACCCTGTGTTCATAATCCAGGCAAACCATTAAAAAAGTAAATATCAGCATAGAATGATCTTTGACTACTTTGCCTAATCCAGTAAAAAGCTCCACAACAAGCTTGGCCCTAAAAATAAATATAAACAGAGTAAATTGCCATGCAGATTAATTACATTTCCTGCATATTGACTGTAACAAGAGATTTAGCAGAACTTACTGCCCTCCATTGTGTCCTCATCATTAATGCAAACTTTGCAGCTAATGTTGCTCCTCTGTACTCTTCTCCTAAGCTGCCTGCAATGAACTGGTTTGGATTTGGCAGATGAGAGTGTTTCATATTTACGTTACCTTGTTGTGGTTTCATTTTGCTTAAATCTAGAAGGGGTCTTGTTTGGTTGCGTCTAGGGTATTTTTGTAAATAAAGATTGTTGATCACAAAACAGTTCACAGTATAACAGGTTTAGTAAAATTTCTTGAGTTGTTGATGGGGCTCTACAAGGACTTCTGGGGCATGAAGGACCTTGAAAGCCCCATGTTCTCAGCTAAAGCAGCTCCTTGTATTGGCAACTCCAGGGTTTGTAACTGATCCCATGACTAGGTCCCTGAGGCTGTGGTATGAGGATCTCTGCTGTGAAACTACCATGGTTTGGGTTTACACACCCTCCCTGGTACTAGAGCCAGGGCTGAAAAGATGCAGATTCCACTGCTGCAGATCTGTGACATGGAACCAGGAAACTGTGGAGTAAGAACCCAGGGAAGGTGTTTCTAATGATGTCTGTGACAGTGAAGCTGCCCTGGGGATTCAGCAGCAGTATACCTCAGATAAATTATTCATTTATCATTAGTCAGGACACCCTACCTGCCAGTGAAGGCTTCTAATATTTGCTTTTTTACTATGGCAGAAGGGAAGTAAGTAGTAACCTATTCTGACCACTTCAGGGCTGTACGTATTTGTGGTAAGATGGGAGCAGCCTTTAAGGGTTAACTGGATTTTTAAACCAGGAATAAATAATTGCAGTCATGGAACACAGTGTCAACAGTAGCATGTGAAGATAGCTGTATATCAATAAAATACACACTCTAAGAATGAAATAATAAATCAAGAACCTTTACAGACAAAACTCAGAGTTCTTGTAGCCCAAATTCTCTTTTCAAGCAGCATCAATCAGTAAATATGTTTGTAAATCAGACTATATGTCTGTAAAGGTGAAGCAGTGTTTTAAATATATTTCAGTTACAGGTCCTAGTTTAACAGCTTCTGTAATAGCATACTTAAAAACAACAAAAAATAAAAGCCAAAAAACCACACCTAAACACCAGGTACTTTTTCCTCCAAAGCTATATGTTTACAATATTGGTAAAATACACAAATAGGAGCATTACCTTCGACAGGGCAGTGCTGCTGCTGCTTATATAGGAACAGTAGTTCTGTTTCCCTTGCAGTATCTCCAGGAGCATATCAAAACCAATTCTCTCTGAAAAACACAAAAATACAGATGAATAAGAGTGCTCCTTATTTTTTTATTTACAAAGTAGTTCTGTTTTCAGGAGAAATAGGACTACCTTGCATGCAGTCATCTTTGCACTCCTCCCTGAACAGCAAGTATCAATCCAGGTGAATGGTTGCAGGGGAGATAATTAATCTCTGGGGTCAAGGATCCCACTGGAAAACATACCTTTGTGTGTGAAGAACTGGCACCTTGGGAGCACTTCATCATTACACATAAGTCAAAAGTGGCATTTGGTTGACAGCATCTCAGAAGCAAGGAGGCACAAACTCAGGTCCTTTTGCATACCTGTAGGGATTTCCTGTTATTATTTAGGACTGGGAACTAGGAGAGTCAAACAAAATGCTGAGTGACAAAGGAGTTGCTTTTTAGTGTCTGCTGTTGTTTAGTAACATCATTCTTCTTAGCATAATTTGCATCTTATTTTTCCCCACACTTTTGCTCTGTAAGTCCATAATGGAACATTTTCCATTTCAACACTAAAGAAATCAATTTCTTCTCCTTTTTGTGAACTGTATATTCCACAGGAACTATATTTCTGGGCAATTAGTTACATGTCTGCTGAATCCAAGACATAACAGCACTGGCTGAACGCGTTCCTCAGTTGGCACACGAGCAAGTCTCTATAACAAATGCTGCCAGCTGCTGAGTTGGAAGGCACATTATGGCCCACCTACTGGGCTGGGATCCTTGGAAGGGCTCTAAAATTCTGAGGGTGGGAATTACAGCTCAGACCTCAACACGTGTCTGCCTTCAGAGAAACTTAAAGTCATGGCAGAAGGACACCATCAGAAGGTTATGTTATTTTTTCCTTAAGCAACAATGTTAGCAGTCGAGGTAGATTTCAATTTATCATAGTGGCTACAAAACTATGAATAGTCAGGATGGCCTTAATAGGGTAAAAGTCTAAACATAAAAAATAAAATAATGAGAATGCAAAAAAGATTGCAGCCATATTGGACAATTAACATGTGAAAATATAGTCTGGTTTCTGAAATTTTAAACAATCAGCACTACTTAGCTCCAGCAGGGAAACTCTAAGGATGATTTTTATTTAATGATAGTATTTTGCATAATAGCAGCCAATTATATTCCTCAGGCATGCAAATTTTGATTGCCTAGACATATGCTATTCTCAGTCTCTGACCTTCAGTGACTATTATGCTGCTCTTTCCTCAGGCAAATCGCTCAAGTCAAACTATTAAGGAGCCTTTTAAAGACATAAGTAGTATAGCACACACACACAGGTACACACTCTTTTATACAAATGCTTTATTAAAAATGCTTCTGGGGTGGCCCGTAGCAAAACTATGCCCACGTAGAGTTACAAAAAGATATCAAGACAAAATGGTATCTATTACAATGCATTAATGTGTTTTCTATCATTCCAAAAGTCTGGTCAGTGCCAGATGTGAACAGTTAAACTTGCTGTCTATTTATGTTAACCAGTTTGAGATATTACTCTACATAAACGTGAAATTTGATTCAAGTCTTGGTTTGAAAAAACTTCATACACAGTTTGAAATTTTGTTTGTGGCTACAGTAGAGTGGTGAAAAAATAAGCATTATTTCTAATATTTACACAAGGACAAACAGCATGGACTTTTACAAAATGAAAAAAAATACAGTACAGGGACTTAAACTGTCTACCTCCCCTTTCTTCTTCCCTGCCTCTCACCCTCCCATATTCAAATTCCTTACTCAGTACAGTAAAAGTTATTCAGGTAGAAGGTTAAGAAGGTTAAGATAGAAGAAATGTGCGTTGTTCTTAGAAAAAAAACATGTATTAAATATATATATATATATATATTCAGGACAGATCCTGTTTTCCTTATAGGAATACATTTGCATGTGTAAGAAAAAAATAAGAAGACCCTGTAATTATAACTGAAAACATTTAGATCCAGCTGCACCAGCAGAAGACAAATCATTCTATTTTATTATGCTTCCTTTCAGTTTCAAAATGACTGTTGTGTCCATGATGGTCCTAGCTTGCCTCACAGCTATGTGCCCCTTGGGGCTTAAAAGGGATCAAAATTCAGACAGTGTCTGCACTAGTACGAGAGAAAACCAAAGACAGCACTCACCATTCAAATGGTGGTGGTTACTCACTATACAGTAGTTTTTATTATAGATCCTTCAGTGTCTCAAAATAGCTTTGGTCAAACAAGAACTTGCTAAGCATGGCTAGTACAGGCAGCCTGTATCAGCAGGAGAGGGTATGTAAAGATACAACCACATTTCTATTAGCACTTTAAAAAGAACAGCATTGCCAGAAAAAGCTTCACACTTAAGGCATCAAGTAACTTCTCAAAGATTTTTGTAGAGGACTGTGGTTGGCAGCAATACCAGCGCAGTGTCTCGGAGAGAACTCTTCACTGTGCTTGTTATGATCCCTGATTTTTTATGTGGAGCTGCCAAATGTGGAGTGTTTGTGATTTGAACAAGTATAATGGGTAACAAGTTTGTGGCTGTCAGAAGGTAGGATGCTGCGTGGGTCCCAGAGACAACAAGCTAATGCTAATCATCTGCCCACAGAGCATTTAATCTCATAAATAGCTATACTTTGGTGTCTTAGAATCCTTCATTTAAACCTCTGTTCCTTCCCTGGAATACAGCGTGTTATTTGTGCTGATACTGCTGTAAAAATGGGTGTTAAACTGGTTGAGCACAGAGTTGCTGTAGCCAAGGTGGCTAGAAGGCATAGAATTGGACCACTCTCCCACACCATGACTGGGGATATTAGAGAGTGGGGAATAGGAGTTAAATCCTACCATATTCTGTCCCATTTTGTCAATGGGTTCAGAGTTGAGTCCCAAAGGCCCTGAGCGGCTCATGGAGTTAGAGCCGTTAACGTAGGCAGTCATACTGGAGAGGAAGTTGCTGAGGCACGGGCTACTGGAAGCTGGAGGTGGAGATCCTTTCTCAGGTGAACTGTCAGTCCCAGGAGATGAGTTTTCCAAGATATCCTGATGCTCTACAGCTTTGGGGCTGCCAGTCAGGGCACTATCCTCTGATTTCTCAGATACGAGGGTGGCACCACTAGCCCCAACGTCAGACTTCCTTTTCCTCTTCCTGCGAAAGTTGCCATTGTCAAACATCTTTTCACAGTTCGGGTCCAGAGTCCAGTAATTTCCTTTTCCTGTCAAAGGAGACAGAAGCACATTTTTAGTTTGAAAACATGTACACAGACAGCAAAGAGCAGTTGTCTAGGACTGCACAACATTTCTCCTATTCCACAGAAACAGAACAATTTCAGGAGCTGAAGTCAAATGTATTTTCTAACCACACAGAGGCATAAGTCTGGTGAAATCAGAAAAAAACCAAAGTGTAAAGTTTTGGGCTGTATCCTTTAGCCCTGACTCTTCACACGGGTAAAACTACAAGTGGAGCCACTGGGAGCACTTCTTGCTTTGTTTTCTTGGTGAGGAAAGGAGATTTTCAGTATATAGCTGGTCCTCTGAATTTATAGCAGAGAGCAATCAAACCCCATGCTGGACTGCTCCCACAGATTCCGTGTGGTAGAATAGGCTTCTAACAAGATAGAACCAGATTTTTGGTCCTCTGTGACAGCATAATTGAATGGCTTTTAAATGTTCCCAATGGTTCTTAACAGCTATTGATAGAAAACAATAAATAAAGGAACAATCTGACAGCGTATCAGCCAAGGGCTTGGAAACAGCAGAGGTGTGATTGCAAGCAAAATACTTTTTGAAACAAAGTAAAAGCAGCCTGCTCTCCTCTTGAGAATTACTGTTGACTCCCTGAATTTCTTTGACAAATCTGAGTTTTCCTTATCCCCTCACATTGACCAGTTCTCAGGAAGACCTGGAGCAGTGAAGAACCCCCTTCCCTTCAGAGATTTAATAGCAACACCAATCCTATGCATAGTTGCTTTCTAGTTCAGATCTATGAAAACAGAAGTCCTACTCTGTGTACATCCCGTATCTAGGTTATTATGTCTCTTTACAATGTAATGGGTGTTTTTAAATTAATCAATTTTAATTGGAGGAAGAAGGGAAAAAGGGGGAGAGAGCTATACCTGGATCATCTTCATCTCGAGGCACCTTCTTGAAGCAGTCGTTGAGAGACAGGTTGTGCCGTATGGAGTTCTGCCAGCCAGCTTTGCTTTTGTTATAGAAGGGGAAGTTGTCGGCCACGTACTGGTAGATCTGGCTGAGAGTCAGCCTCTTGTCAGGCGCTCCATGGATAGCCATGGCAATAAGGGCAGAGTAGGAGTAAGGTGGTCTAACCAACTTCATAAGCTCTTCTTGGGATGGGAGAGGAAGCCAGCCCAGGTCAGCTCCTCCCAAGCTGTGCATGTTGGGCAAGAGCTGCCTTTGCATCCCGTAAGACTGAGGAATGAAGGGACTGGCATTGGATCCTGGGAGATACGGCGGTGGGGTAATGGAAGGTCCGTTTAGCCAGAGGTAAGGATTGGGAGTGGCATTGTATTCCGTCGTCTCAAAGGTGCTCGGCCGCTGTGGACTAGGGATATTCTGTGGATGGAAAAAGTTCTCATAGTAGATACTCATCTCTGGAGGTTCTTGACCAATATTTGGAAATTGCGGGCTGCAGCGTGGTGGAGAGTGGGTTTGTGGCTCAAAGGAGCTCATGCTCTAAGACAGGCAGCTGATAAGTTCTGACACACCTGTGCTAGCGCTCCTTTCCTGAGACAGGTGCATCACCTGTGCCCTTCCCTACCTACTTATGCACCTGTAAATGTTTCAGGTTGTGTGCAGGCTCCACCCCACAGCCCTGAGTGGCTGCAGATGAGGACGATATCCCTTTTGGAATGCTGGCAGTCCCAGCCAGTCACTGATGTCACATCAACCCAACGTGAAAGTTACAACTGTTTATCTTCTTAAATGAATGAAGGAATTTTCCACTAATGTGATGCACGTCAAGAAAGCCTGAGGTGTCTTGAAGTTAAATCCCCTAATCAGAGATCCTCCTTTTTCTACCTGCCACAATGAAGCTTTAGATGAAGCTTTAGCATTCAGTATTTCTTACAAAGAAAAGGCATTTTGTGCTACTGGCTAGTAACACATCAGAATGCAAATCCATTGTCACTCATCAATGAAACAGTAGGCATATAAATATACTATATATACGTACCAAAAAAAAAAAAAAAAAAGAAAAGGTCAAACCTTTTCTTTCTGTGATTTTAATTGCAGAGTTGCTTGTACTTCCCCCTAGGCAATCACAGTACTAGAGGCAAATTCTGCAGCTGGTTACTCACGTGAGTAGTCTTACTGATATAAATGGAATTACTCCCTAAAGTAAGCATTAATCTTGTGAGAAAAAAAATTCAAGCTTAATCATCAAACCTTTCTTTAGAGCTTAAATTGGTGAACTGAGATGGGAAATCATTATTTGCTGCTTCCTCTTTGCTGCAGGATTGGTGCAGACAGCTCATGAAACCTCTTAGATGAAAAGGCATTGTTCAGCACAGCTCTTTTCTCCTAAGTTCCAATAACTTCATTTTTACCTATACAGGCAAAAGCTGACTCCTTAAAATCAGTAACAAGGAAAAATCTCTAGGCCTTTTATGACTTAGAAAAATCCTGCCTTGCATAGCACCCTGTACTTCCCAAGGAGGAGAAAGCAAAGCTGTAGTCTCACCAACACCTGTCTCAGAAGGACAGGTCTTCCAACTGTCACTGGATGAAAGTCTGCAGTGAAAAGCAGAGTTAAAGTTCCCTTCAGAAGGGGTATTTGCACATTTTTATTATGTTTGAGGCACATAGATAGATTTCCAGCTCAACTCAGCCTTAATAACTCATGCAATTAAAGGAAGTCCTGGTATGACAAGGCCTTTAAGATGGTTCTAGTCTTCTAATTTCTGCAGAAACACAAGTTTTGACCTGTAGATTTGAATTCCCGGCTGTCCCAAAAACTTTTTTGGTTTTTCACAGGTTCATCTATTCACTTAATCTCATGTGCTTGTGGTGCACCACCAAGATTTCCCCCCTCCCTAAGCATTAGTGATTCACTAATGTTGTGTTCATATTGTTGTTGCTTTCAAAGGTATGAAAAAAATTTCACAACCAAAAATAACCAAAGTATTGATTAGAGTGACAAGGGTAGCCAATTTGCCAGCTCAGGAATGCTGTTATTTAAAAAATAGATGCTTTCACTACCCATAAAATTATTTGTACTGCATCTATGGACAAACAAGTTGCTATTTTAATTTGAATGATGGAGTTCAGAGTTTGTAAATGGAGAGATACACTTTAAACAGACAAAAGGTACGTGGAACTGGCAGGACTGACTTATTTTCTAAGAGACAACTGCTGTGCAAAAAACGACTTGGTCAAAAAAACAAAGGATGATTCATATTTCATAAAGTAATAATGCGAGTACCTCCCCCCTTAAGAAATATATCTGAAATCATTTTTTTCTCCATAAGAATCTGAATTACAAACAAGCCGCTTGAGCAACATTACCTACACCTTCCTAATTTACTTATGAACTTAGAGATACATTTTTAAATTATATCTGTAGTCCTGCAAACGTTAATGCTACAAATATTGCTAATAAAAAACCCCATTATTTACAGGTGTCAGTGGAAAAAAAATTAAGAAATGCACAAATGAGTAAAAACAGTTTTACAATGAACTAAGACCCAGAATATAGTGTGAAAAGTAAACACAGTAAATTTTTTATCTTCTCAACAAATTATGGTTTTGCCCCAAAAAACCCTGAAAACAAGAAAAACTTGCAAATTTATTGCCACTCAGGGGTCATTTATTCCTCGAAGTAAAAACTCGGCTAACTGCATGATGGACGTGGATGGGTGGCACCTGAGTATTTGTTCCCTGAGGTTCTCTTCATGCACAGCTGCAGTTAAAATACACTGAAGTGGGTGTTGAGTGGACACATGCTTTGAAAACACGTAAAGCTTTACAAAGGAAAAAAGTATTACTTCTGCCACCAGAGGCTGATGAAGGTTGTAAAACTCTGCAAATTAATCTGGATGAAGTTTTGGTGCAGTGCATTTTGGCAAGGTCAGCCCCTAGCTGTGCTCTGCAGCTGCCTGAAGGATGCGTTCTACCACCAGACCTACCTCGATGCAAGAGCTGGACAAAGGATCACACAGAACTAAGGCAAGCGAGGCCTGAGGTGAGGATGGCAGGTACTCCTTCTAGAGCAACAAAGTGCACAGACAACTCCAAGCTTCTGCCTACAGAGCCCTGAAGGAGAGTGCAAAGGTCTGAGCCCTCCCTTGCAGGTCTGTGTCCCAGCACAGCTTCTAGCACAGGCACCAGCCCATCAGCAACATTTCTCTTCTTGATTTACTCGTGTGGGAGTGTAATCAGTGCCAGTGAAAGCGGTGCTTTGCCAGCACACCTTACTGCTCGAGAAGCACTGCAGTGCATGTTCCTGAATAGCTCTTCTGGTGCAGATGCTCAAGTGCAGGCAAAAGGCAGCAAGGAAAGAACTTTGCTCGTGCTGCGATTGCTGAGCAGGGCTGGTCAGAACTGGAGTTACTTGAGTCGAGCCAGGAATACTGCCCTGGGGTCCTCACCACAGAGACTCCTGCTCCTGGCAGGGCTGGAAGGAGAAGCCAGCAAGGCAGCAATCCCAGAAGTGGAGAAAAGAGATGGGAAAAGAGGCTGGAAAAAGGCGATATGCTGCTCAAGCCACACTAACAGATCATATTTAGGGCTGAAAAACTCTAGAAATGAAACAGAGGTTCATGCTGTAGCCCCAGTCTAGTGATCATTAATTCCAAATCCATTGGGTTCCCTAAAGTCTTTGTAGGCAGGACGCATCACGTTGTTAGCATTTCTTTTTACTGCAGTACTGTACAGCCCTGAGTGCACCTCGCTACCAGCCTGATCAATCAGCTACCAGCCTGATCAATCACAGGTGGCTGTCAAAACAAAGATTGTTAACTCTTGTGTTATATGAACATTTGCTCCTCTTGATTTCTTAAGCATAGCTTCAAAATCTGCAGGGTTGAGGCCAAGCCCCTGCGGAGCTGTTGTTCTCTCTGTACCCCTCTGCTCCAGCCAACAGTAATATTTCTTTACGCTGATTGCCCTTTTACAAAGGAAATCAAAATGGTCTGAAATCTCGGGTTATGAAAAGTTCAAACTAATTCCATTAAAACGAGAATTCTTCAACATTTTCACTTATACTCCAAAGTAACCTGTACATTCGGTGTTTGTGAAATGCAGTGACTTGGGGAAAGTGCACACACACCAGCACACTGTAGTAAAAACGTGGGAATCAAAAGGTGGAGAATAATACGGGGACGTCTCTGTACACTTCTGTAATGTTTTGGCTGAGGTACTTCCAATACCTTCTTAACTGCATCTTTCCAAGGGGTAAAGCCAAATGAAGCGTAATACCTCCCAGCTTCACAAGTACCTTTAGGTGCTGTTTCATGGTGTGACAGTTCCAGAGAACTGAGATGAAAAGCACCACACCTGCATGATACAAAAACATCATCTTGCAAACCCTGTTCAAAATTCTGTAGTAGTAACCTCATCCTGGCAAACCTTGGAACATACTGCATATCATTTGTCCCTCATACAGGCCAACAAAAAGCACTCTGCATCATGTACTTTAGCTAATGAGACAGGAATTAAATTGACTGTTTAGCAGATCATTATACATATTGCCAGATAATCCCATGCTGTAGAGATGTATTTTTAATGAATAGGAAGCTTTAAGCTGTACTGTTAACATTAGATATAACCCCAAGCATGGTGCCTTATCACAGTTTCTCTTGCTGAAGAGAAGCTCATACAAGCTATTCACATGGTCACAAAGAAGAGGGAAAAACTGTTTTTAAAAGAAGAGTGTTCATCTACAACTCAGTAGTACATCGAGCAACCCACCTTGTTTGAAGCAATTCCCACACTGAATTCTCAAACAGTTCAGTATCCATTCATAAGGCATTCTCACATAATGAAAGATTATCTGTATTCTTGGCTGCCCAGTAGATTACTTATAGGAGTCTTTGTGTCTTATTGCAATAATCATCTGCCCAGTGTATGCACCAAATAAACCACACCGTCACAAGAAACAAGGTGTAGCCAGGAAAACAGTGTCATCTCAAGGTCATTACAAAAACATAGGAAATGTAAAATACAGTATTGCAAAACAAGGGAAGTAAGCTTTATTTCTAGAAATGCAGGTTGAACATTAAATTAATGAAAAATGAAAGATTTGGATCTGTGCCATACACCCTGCAATGCTAGAATGCCCTTAGACTTCTGAAGTCTTTCAGAAGGAAAGTATTCTGGATTTTTAAAGCAACTTTATAACCGGGGTTTTAAAAGACTGTAAAACCTTATATAGGCTAGTAGCTGCTTTCTGCCCATGAGAACTAGGATAATAAAAGTAGTCATAACTCCTGCTTCAACAAAGGCCATCCACCGTCTTGCCAACATATGGTATGGTGGAGTGGATTAGATGTCCCCCAACTTATGCATTAGTTACGACAGGCCATAGGCAGGCAAGAAATCTATAGCTTCCTTTTGGCTGTCTGTGGCCCCCTGGGTTCTGCTGCATTTAGATACACAGACACACTTGGCCCTGTAATGGAGAGACCCTGCAACCAGTCACAGAGAGATTCTGCAGCAAATTCCTCTCATCTGAGAGTCTGAGGTGGCTCTCAGTTAGGGGAATTTAGTACAAATATAGATACCTCAATCAATCATTCTTTGACAACCTCACTGCTGCTACCAGCTTCCCAGCAGCTGAAACCCTTCCCTGTTTCAGATTAACTGCTTATTCTTCTTCGCTTCCCACTAAATGTTTACGTATGTTTATTTACTAGAAATAAACGGTGCTAAAAATCAAATGAGGTGTTTTATTAACATCGATTGTGCTTACCAAGGAAATTAATCCATGACCCTCCCAAACCCCTCAGAATTTAAATTCTTGTGCATTTCAATGAGATGCACAACAGGATTTACACAAAGAAAAAGTAGTAACGTGCTACTGCTTCTGTTTCGCTTGGATTTCAGCATCAAGGTATTTGCTTGATGGATAAATCAGCTCCTCCCACTCCAAGAGTTTAAATGGAGATCTTATTGAAAAGATTTTTTCAGAAAACGTAACTTCCTTTTTTATTTTTAAATGTTTTATTCACAGCGTTCTACACCCTTTGGTACTTGCACAACTCAAACACTTGGGGAAAATTAATTAGCAACTAAAACTGATAAGTGAATTGGCAGAGTTGTAAGTGCAGTGAACTACTCTGAGAACACACCCAGTCATAGATAAACTTAAGGTTGTTTTAATGTAACCGGGGTTTAACTGCAGCAAACTAAGATCATCTAACTTGTGAACAGGATGATTTACAGTGTTAATAATCCTTGCACTTCCAGTTGTTCCACTTTGGTTTTCCCAGTATCGGGGCAGACAGATCAGTAGTTGTTCTATTATATGAGCAAAGTAATTGCAACTGCTTCTCTCCCCCTAGTGATAGGTTTTGAAAATGTATCGAATTTGCCCAGATCTGCCCTAGAGATAACTTAGTAACAAGTTTTTATACTGGCACGATCACCATCTCCTTAGCAATATTAGACTTATATTTGTAACTCTGGGGTCTGTAAAAATAACCGGTGGTATATGTAAATATTTTTAATCTTTTCATATTTGAATTCTTCCTTTACTTTGAAATTCCATGCAGAACTACTGGTAAGTTTTGAGATTTGTGTCTTTCTTTTAGGGTTTGTTTCCTTTGCTCTTTTGTTTTCCAGTACTGATCTCCAATAGTACTATTTTCTTGTCTTGTGAAAGAAGTCTAAAAGCAGTTGATAAAAATTCTACAAACTCAGGCATTGTGCACTAGTACTACTGAGTGTGTGGAAGCACTACTGACGTATGGCTGGATATGTCAAAGTGAGTGAAGCCATGGAGTAAAGACTTCACATTCCTCAGTGTTTGCAGAATTCAGACATCCAACAGTAACATGCTTTAGTGTATGATAAAATACAATATTCCTGGCTAAAACAGCTGCATCTACAACAACTGTATCCAGGGATGTTTCCTTATGTGTCAAAAATATGTGTCAAACGTGGAGTTTTTCGACACTTTTTCTAGTTAAAACAATGGTGCCAGATTCCTACTACTTCACCTTGAGAAGTCTCTTTTTTTTTTGGCTGCTGGCCAGCCAGCTCAGGACATAGATAAGTTTCTGATCCCCAGCACCTTTCTTGTGCCTTTGGAGTCAATCACCACTTACAGCCCATCATAACACCATCAGCAGCCCCCTCCCATTAGCTGAACTAACTCAAGTTGATGGCAAGGCCTACCAAGTGGTATCTGTTAATGAGAGATCATTGATGCCTCTCACATTAACCTGTTAGTGAGTGAGTTCCCACGTGCATAATGAGGCATATGGAGCTGCACTGCACACAGATACTCAAGAAAAAATCATTAACAGAGAAATTATAGTCATTACAGCACAGGAACTCGCATTGGCTGTCAAACTCTAGGGTCAGCCATAGGAAAGATCACTCCTGGCACAGAGGAGCTTTCTGCTATCCTGGAAGACAAAAAAAACCAAACCCCAAAACTACATTGAAAAGGGATAATTATATCAAAAACTCAATCAGATCAAACTGTCCTCACTTTAAAACCATGATTAAATTTATCTAACATTTTACAGTTTATGAAATCTGTGGCCTACCCGACGTTTGTTTGCAGAGCAATTATCCATTTACAGTGTTAATCTTTAGCACACACTGCATCATGGTAGCAAATCAGAACAGAAAATTACAGGCTGAGTCCATAAAGAACAACTACTGTCCTCACCCCAGAGCAATAACTATTGCCAATGCTGAAGTCCTTATAACTGAGGGCAGCCCCGGAATGTTGCTCAATGTTCCCTCTCCAAAGGACCTTGAGTACCTAAGACTCAGTAGGAACTCACTCCTGGGAGGGAAATGTAAGAAAGTACACCAGTATAATACTGGTGACATCCAGGACAGGAGATGGCTGCAAGCCTTTGTCATGGAGTCTCCCATGTTCCTCAGGAAATAAGGTTTATGTAACAAGATGGACATATCCACATTACTCCAAAAAGTATTGTGGGAAAGGATCCTTTAATTGTTCATTTTTCCTCCCTCCTCAGAAATGTTTGGTTTTTTAAAAGCAGGATGACACAAAAAACAATTCAGCTTCAGACTGGCTGAATTCTCTTGGTTTCTACGTGCGAAGGATCCTGTGTTCGGCTAAGTTACTCCTATTTTCATATACTCCAGAGAACTGACCTCTGCTCTTACTGTGAGCAGAATGCCCTAGGTCTAGATGGTTCCCATTGATGTTGGCACATAAAGAAATAGTCTCTGGGATAAATGTTTCATCCAGTAAATAGCTTTGCACCGAAGTTGGAACAAAAGGGGTCATTTGGTCTTTTCATGATAGTTAAGCTAAAAACCTTTAAAATCAAAGAGCAAATTAGCATAGAAAATTATATAATTAGATGACTTTAAACACAACTCCTGGACCTCAGCTGATTTAAACAGAAACCAGGTTTAAGAACAAACAAACCTGTCATCTTCTGTCCTACCTTGCTGTTTTTAAAAACCACTTTTAACACCTTTTCTTGTTTAAAAGTTATTTCAAAGGGATTGTTTAAAAGCCCTCTTACCGTGATCAGAGTCTACCTACTTGGGAGCTTGACAAACTTTCAGTGATTTAAGTTTTAGCATTATTTCAAAGATGTTTCCATTGGTCTTATTTTGGCTGAAATAAAAATCCCTTGATACTGAGCCAGATGTGACACAGCTGCTGTAATTCTGTGACATTAGTGAGCACTTCTGATTCTGAATCTATATTGTTGTAAGTACAATAAAATCCTTACGGATGTATCCTAGTCCAAAGCAGAAATTTATGCTCATTAGTGCAATTAATGTAAAATCTCATTATGACTCTGGGTATAGATTGTAATCTATCATTTAGGAGCCATCAGTTGTTCAATTGCGAGGAGACTTCATACTCAAACTGATCAGATCAAATCATCTAAGTCCACTTCACTTTCTCAGCAGTTTCTCATCATTATTCCATTTTTTTTTCTTGCAGGATTCCTTGCACATTATATTCAACGTATTTTAAATGAAAGAGTCTGCTCCATCATTGCCACTAGCAATGAAACAAGCAGCAAAATAGAAGAACAAAAGCTGTAAATACCAAATGGGTTAAAAACGGCAACTCGATCTCTGAATCCATTTTGTCACTGCAATGTCAGTGATTTTAGAAACATGACACAAAAGCATTAACCTATTGGCACATTCCCTGCTCTTCTGAGAGCTTTGAACCAGTACTTGGCACAGGTTTATTGCTTTTTCCCAGTTCAGGTTAGGAACTGCTCTTCAGCCAATTTTTACCGCAAAAATGGCTGCCGCCTGAAAGCACCGAGTAGAATATAGACCTGCTGCTGAAAGCTCCTCCTCACCACTCTGGCTGCTTGGTGTCCTCCACACTGAGGAAAATGTCCCACTGTTACTCCATTGCAGCTTCCTTCTATCACTCACTGTGGGAGCAAACTGGCTCTGCATCTCGAATCTCACATGGAGTAGAATAGCCCACCATGTGGGTTATGAGTCCTGTTCTTCAGAGACCAGGATGGCACAAGGTTCCTTCAATTTAAACATGATGAAACTGGACACATTCCAGACTCTGAGTCCTCTACACTACTAAGGCTACTGTTCATGTGATGCATTAGTAATCTCATTGATTAGTAATTGTTTGTTGTTATATTACATTAACTACAAACAGGTCAGAAAAGGAAAAAATTGTTAATTTAAAATTCTGCACGTCTGAAATTATGGAGAAATCCAGTCCTCTTTCTCTCCCATACAAGACAGACAGTGGGAATTCCACCTCAATGAGTCTTCAAAGAAAGATCAGAGATTTGACAAATCTGAGAACAAGCCAAAAGCCAAAATCCAGACCAAACATCATTCCGTTTTCACATGAAAACCTAAGTGTAAGATACGATAAGCAAAAGATAACCTGTAACAGGTGTCTTTACAAAGAATAAAGAGTTGCTAAATGATCTTTTCTTACTCGTTCCCAGTAGAACCAAACCTTTTCTTTTAACGTGCTCTTCACTTTGTGATATCAATATTCAGTGCATCTGCAAACACTATTGACAGCCTGGATACCCTCCCTCTCCTTCCCCCCGCTTAGCAAGATGTTAAATGTGCACTCCTCAGCTTTTCACTCTCTCCTACTCACAGATAACTGACTCTATTTAATAAACTGAGGTGGTTTTTTTCTAGAAAAGCTTCTTCCTTCCTCCATGCTTCCTCAGAAGCAGGATCAAGTTGCTGTGAAAAGCAAATGACAGGAGAAGTCTATCAATATCCATGCCAACAAATGCTGTTGTTAGTGTTAAAAATGGACCCATTTTGGTTTACTGTCCATGGTTATTCTAGTGAAAAGTATTTCTTGGCACAGAATTAGTTTCAATGGCAAATATTTCAGACTTCTCAAGAAAAACAATCGTTAATTATTTTTGTAGAAAACAGCTTGACGGTGACAACTTGCAAAGAGAATCTAAATTCATTAAATAAATTATTCATGCTGAACATAAAAGTGTTGATAGAAAGAGTCAGGCTTAGAACAAACTGAAGATGTCTTTCCATTGATTCAATCGCTCAGCACGGGATGATTCTAACCTCTTTCCCATACCCATACAAATGGCGACAAGGCCAGGCTCCCCCATCCACACTATACACATTTATATTTCATATACACATATTCATATTCACATATACACATTTATATACGAATATAAACTTGTGTAGGTATCTAAAACATAAAGGGATGAGTGAGGGAAAGAAATTAGTTGCCTTTTGGAAGCCTTTATATTTGGATAATATACTTGCCTTTAGAAAGAAGTGAGAGGTTATAAAAAACCCCTTTGATGCTGACCTGCAGGGTCCAATAAGGCGTTATCTTCCAACTCCTCCTCAGGAGTGGGACACAGAAAATCCACTTTGGAAGCAGAAGACTTGGACTCGTAGATTCCCATTCGCTGGCAGTAAGAAACTATTACCTTTTATACAAAGATACCTAGGGATTTAGAAAGATTCAAGGCAAATAAAATACATTTTTAACATTTTATTGATGAACAGCAGAAAATGCAGCTTTTGTTTCTCATGCTGCTGGATGTCACATCAGTTTGTACACGTGTAAATAAACTTCAGCCCGTGTTTCAAACATAACAACTGCTGTTTGCAAAATAACTCGGGCATACGGTGTCACGGTCCTGGACATCACCTTGGGAAAGACTGAGGATACGGAACAGTGTAGTGGGAGCAGCAGAGGGATCTGAGGACTGTAAATCCAGCTACAGCCACAGAGTAAATTGTCAGTGGCTATTTTGTGCTGAGCCATCTGTTGCCTTGACTACACAGCCAGCAACAGCTTAAAGATAGCTGGAGTGTGTCTGTACAAGCTACACAAAAGGATAACTTCTACATTCTTGGAAAAGAACAGGATGTGACTGACGTTATACAGTAACATTGCAGGTGGTCTTTTAATACATCTTTCTTCTCAGGAACAAGTGTTGCCCCCAAGGAAGAAACAATGCCCTTTGACCTGTACAGCCAGAGGCTCAGTAATCTGCTCCACATCCTGGTGGGCACATCCTGTAGGATTTTCTTCAAATGTTGTTCCTGTACCTGTATCACACATAACTTATCGAACCCATGAATATTGTTGTTCATATTCTCTATTAGCCATCTGTGTTGTCACTTGCTTTAAACGTTCTTTAGCCTAGAGGGTGCTCTAGAATAGGAGGTCCATGGATGCGTGATTATTTTCAGTTGTAACAGAATGAATTACAGATCTGTAGCTGAAGATTTGAAGTGGTGCTCCACAGACTGCTTTCCATCCTCTAGAACTTTGGAAATGCGCTGGGAATAAAAAGGGAAAGAGTGCCATATGTAAAAATTACTACTGTATTGGATTCAGTAATATGTATATTAATTACTAGCTTGTGGCCTTAAGATATGGCTAGAGAAAAAAGACACTGATCAATTCCTGCATATTTTGAATTAGCTTCTCTGTCCTGCAAAACCATAAACCTTTGAACTTGTCCACATGATTCCAGTCATGCTGTGGAAGCACTGTGTCAGTGGATTTGTAGCTTTATTCAGTCCTTCTGTAAAACTTGTGAAAAAGAAAATTTTATCCTCCAAATTTTATATGCTATTGAGGTTTATGTGTGGCTGGAGGAGATCATGCTGAAAAGCTGTTACTCCTGGGTTTGAAAAGAACAACTACATGATAAATATAAGTGAAATCCTGCAGGCTTCAAATTAATTTTCTACCAGAGAATGTAGATTTTATTCTTGTTCCTACCAGAAAAATATCATTATGAACACAACTGCATTTAGCATATTTTCCTAAATGTTGCTCTATGGTCCCTGAAGGCACTATCTACATTTTTTAAAAGACTACAGAAACTAATGGATGAAAGTAAAACGTGTTCACCAGAAAACGTGTTTTAAAAATAAAAAAAAAATTAAAAAAAAATCAATCTTTGCTTTGAAAGATGAGCAAAGAGATGACATGTAAAAATATGACAAGTGCCCCAGAATGCTGATGTAGCTACGAGCATCTGCACGAAATGTCACCCTCCCATTGCCTGAAAAAAGACAGGAAAACTTTAAAATCTTAGGATCTGCACCGAACATAACTGTTTTATTTCAAACACTACATTAAATTCAATGGTTTTCATTTTGTGGAATTCCCACAGAAACAAGCGAAGGGTTTCCTACTTTAAAGGCAGTACTTTAAAGCATCCTGATCTACTCTCCACTAAGCATCTCCCACATCAGAAATGGGCTCACACTGAGCAGTTTTGCCTCACTCCGGTGCTGCTGCTAACTGCCCGCTGGAATTACATCAAACAAGAAGTAATTGCCTTCCTCTTTTGCTAATAGATGTTATATAAAGCGTGTCTGAGAAAATCGGTAGGTCGAATGAGACCTCTTGTGGTACAGATAAAGAACTGCACGTCTGAGCCTGCCATTTAAACACAGAGATGTACGTCCCTGCTCCAGAAAGCACAGCCAGAGACAAACTTTTGCTTCCCTGTAGAGCTCTCACTTCTCTCTCTGACAACAGAGCTAAGAAAAAACCGCAAGCAAACAAAAAAAATCTAAACCAACCAAACAAAAAAAAAAGGAAAGTCTGCCTTCTGATCATAGGGTATTTTAAAATTACTTAATTTTCAGAGCACAAAATTTTTGAAGAGGTAACACTCTTTTTTCTCCTCCATAAATATGCAGAACTTACCATTGTTTTAAATAGCTGGTTCACTTTCTTTTTTTTGGATGTTTTCTTGTCACCATCTGAGGTGGAAGGAAACACTGGTTGACTCAACCTGTGTGATGCAATTGTTTCATCGGGTGCCACAGCGCAGACAGACAGAGTTAATCCTTAGAACAGAAGCATTGGTTGCACAAAACAAAAACAAAAAAGGAGAGTCAGAGCATAAGATAAAGCAGAATTCAAAATAACAAACTACTGAAATTTACTAGAAAGGAGACTTTTTAAAAATGTTTAGAATATAAAAATAAGTGAAAGTTTCCCCATATTTTAATGTGGAAGCACTGAACGTCATTTCATGGAAACTTAACACTGAAAGAAATGAACCAATCTGGTCAAAGAAGAAAAAAATAGATAAACAGGAAAAAAAATGTAAAAGAAGTGGGCCATGACAATCTGTTATGTTGTGCTAAACATCTGTTACAGACATCTGGAATGACAGGGACAGCGAGAGGGAGAGATGAAGTGCAGGCTAAAGAAGGGCCACGCTATGGAAGAAGCAGAGGCTAAAGGATACTGAGCAGGGGCACCTCTTCTCTCTATACCCTGCCTAGAAATGAGTTCCACCCTCAGTGACACTTTCCCCTCCTCTGTCCTGCAACTGGCAGTCTTTCTGGTGGGCCCTTACATTATTTCCCTTTCCTCTTACTGTGAGGGAGCCTTATGTGATTCTAATGTGAAACAGCAGAAGTTGAAAGCCCACTGTGGGGCAACCTTTGGGGATATTCAGTTGCCAAAGCAAAGCACAGAGCATTTCCCCCTGTTGCACAGGCAGACTGCAGAAGCTGCTGCAAGTGAGAACCTACAAAGCGAGGGAGATGAATAGACCCTGCTCTCTCAAGGCAGGGGCGATGCCCACACTCCACAAGGAAGCAAAATGCAGAGCTCCAGAAGTAACACTTTCAGAACTTGGAAGAATTTAGCATTACTCAGCACAGCCTTACCAAGCAGTAGAGCAGGCCAGCCTCGAAACTGAAATCTTTGTCTCAGAGGCACGGAGACGGGTAGAGAGAGCTCCCTGCCCTCTTGGAGCAAACCCATTATTGCTGTTTTCTTAACATGGCAATAAAGAAGTGCAGATCCCTTTCCTTACCGTAAGGAGCTTACCTGGGATAGTTGGCATGGAACGACTGACAGAACTCATCTGCTTGAGGACAGATGTTTTCTGGGGTGCCACAGCATGTTCGGAGAGGTTGGTGTCACTCATGAACTCGTATTTCCTTGACAGCTGTTTAATATAACAAACCCCCATCATTAATGATAAACTGAGATATGAGGAACAAAGATCTAAACAAAACACTATTTTGTGAAAAGTATAAAAGAAAATAATTAATAAACAAACTATCATGCCTAACCTGAGTTCCTTATGGGATTGTTTGCTGAGTAAACAATAAAAATATCTAGAAGCAGTAGAATTGGGTCCACTTATAATGTTATACACTAGCTAGAAACATGTAACAATTTTGAAAATGATTTATAGTTAGATAAGTACTTCTCATTCCAGATAGAGAAACTACTCTAAAAAAGCTAGCCAGAAGATTCTGTGAGCTGGGACGGTAGGATGATACTCTACCTTGGTTTTGAAAGAATACAATCAGCCAGCTCTGCCTGTCACCTGCACAGTTAAATGAAGATTTGAAAACATTTTTCCCTATTGCATTAACATAGCCAGCTTGGCTGCTGCGGGGCTTGTCACTAATTTTCTGAAGCAAAAGAAAATCCCGTAACTCAATCTGTAGTGAGATTCCCACAGTCAGGTGTGTTGTTTAATTTAATCAAAAGACAGAGGTGTTGTTTCTTTTCATATATTAATGCTTCTCAGAGCATGGCTGTGCTTTAGAACTCTTTTGGATGAGGACATGTAGTGTAAGGCAACTGTAATCCTCCAAGGTTTCACCTTGTTTCCCAAAAGAATCTTAGCTTTCTACCGAATTCACTTTGCTTTTGATGATTACTCCAAAAATTTTTGATCAAATGGCTTATGCCCTCTCCATGTAATTCAACAATCTTATTGCCTGACAGTTTAATTTAGATAGGGCTTATGTATCCAGGGGACATCTTTCACATTTTTTACTATTTCTTTTTATAGTAGAAGAAGAACAGTCTCCTGAGAATTAAACTACAAAAAAAAAAAAAGAAAAAGAAAAAGCCCAGTGTAAGTTATGGAAGTCATTCTAATGATCCAGCAGTGCCATAAAAGGCCTCAGATGATCTATGGAGCGAGAGATGGCAGTGCTTCCAAACTTCAGTCTGGCACCAGTTAGGGAACACTGTTTGCAATCTTGCAATTTCCTAACAGCTGCGTGTTCCATAACAAGGTACAAAACGTACAGGACTCATCACTTCTGAAACAGCCCTGACTGCAAGGAGCTGCCATGGAATGTCAGCACAGTCAATTGCCTCTCCACAGGAAAGCCACCTTAACCCTCCCGATACAGTACTGCATTTCAAGCTAACCAAGCTTCAGGATTTGCAACTTCAGGGCTGTATTATCTGTCATCATAAGCAAGTAGAGATGTTTCTGATTTTCCATTGGTTTGTTTCCTCCTCAGCATCTTGCAGGGTTCATTCACAGCAGGGCAGATCACCTCTGCATCCTGCATATATCCTTTTATGACAGCTAGAGTTCTGTGTGATATATTTTTCATTTCCTAAGCAAAGGAGTTATATCCTCTTTTTTTATGGGTTATAAAATACTATGCTGAATCAGTAACATACACATTTCATGTCAGGGACAGAAATATCAGGTGCCGTCTTCTCATCAGCAAACACCACGCTGCTTCTTTTTGTTCTTTTTTTGGACCTTCTCATCTTTACTTCAGGGTGAGGATTAATTTGCAGAGCAGTCTCCTCCAATTCTGCTTTCGCTGGCTTTGGTAGCACGACTTCCAGATCAAAGCTGCAGGAGCAAAAGAAAAAAGTACAAGGTCCTGAGTGATATTTTAAAAGCCGCTGGTATTCTGATGTCATTTCCCTATGAAATATAAATGCAGGTCAGCCTTTCCTTTGACTTTCTGTGCAGCCTTGTAAGCTGTTGGCAAAAAGTATCTGATGTGCTTCAGCTGGCAACTGTAGATACAATTAAGATGCCTTCAGGAGGTATGACATCGTCTTAAATTGTTGCAAAGAACATAAAATATTAATACGGGTGCAAATCCCTTTTTAAAGATTTGTGCATTAGCTTAAGAACTCCTAAACTAAACAGAGTTAGAGCTCACATGGCAAGTTTATGCACGATGATGATGGTCCTGAATGCAAGCCATGCTCTTCTGGTTGTTGACAACAGTGAAACAGCATTACTATTTATTCTCTTGTTTTAAATGCATCCTCCTATTTATTTCAGCATATTGGAGAACAATGCACATACCCACAAATAACTCTCCACCCTCCTCTTTATCTAATTTCCATAGTTTTAAAATTGGGCTATTTTTCATTTTAAAAAAAAAGAAAAAATATGAAATTGTTGCTGGCTTTACTCCCTTCTCCACTGACAGAATTAGCCTATTGAACACGGGGCTCAACTTATTTTACAACAAAAATTGTTAGAGCATGTAGTATGGTCAATTTGTTGACCTGTCCTTCCTCGGAACAAATTAGCACGGTGATAATTAAAAGGAGGTGAATGATTCAGCTGCTTAAGTATGGCTGCCTGGTTCCACAGGAGACATGCTTTATTACAAACAGGGGGCTGGCAGATGTGCCACAAACCGTGTTTGTGTGATACTCCCTTCTGGAGTGGAAGCTGAAGGGCAGGATCTCATAACATGTGATACCACACGTGGTCATTAGACAACTCAAAAATTTAATTAAGTATTGCTAAACAACAAACTCTCAGCCAAAGATGCAATAATAGAGGGGTATCTTAAGAAACACTTCCAAGTTAGGGTCACACGTTTGGACTTTTTACTGTTTAAAACTGAACTGCTCAAAAAGGGATATCACAATCACAACCAAGTTGGTAAAGGCTTTCCTCTTCCTCTTCAATTTTTACAAGCAGAAAGATGCTAATTTAGTCACCAGCTGTATAAAGAGAAACTTGCAAAACTCCAGATCTTTCTATATTTTTTGAATGTCATTTAAATTATGAAATATTTGTTTCCTGAAAATTAAATGCCTTTTTTTTTTCAGTCAGACATGAGTATGTTTTATCTATTAATGTTGAAATCCTGCAACTTTAAACCTGTTGGAAGTGATAAGTACACGTGACAAAAATTTTGGCATAACCTGAAGAGACTGGAAGTGGCCTTTATCCTTGAATGCTTTTTTTCAGTCTTTTAGTTTCAACCCATAAAACTGTATAAAAAACAGGACTGAAAGAAAATTTGTAATGTATTCATAACTAACCTTTCTGAAGCAATTTTGTTTGGAGTACTGCAGTCTGAATTCATGGAAGTCAGGGAAATAACCGATAACTGCCGATAGGATCGCAGCATTGATCTTGGCCGTCCTACTCTCTTGTCATCAAAATCTGGCTGCAGGATGGAAAAGAGAAATATTTTCTATCAAACAACTTTGTGTGAACCTCATTTCATCCCTTTTCTCTAGGTCTCGAGTGACCTGAGTGTTAAATGTTTTAATGTTTGGCATGAAAGAAGTTATTTGCTACCAGTAATTATTGTCCTTGTTTCTTCTGTCTGGATACACTCTAAGATCTCTCAAACTCAATGATACAGTAGTAGCTAAATCAACTACAACTGACATAATTAACTTTACGTTTCAAAAATAAATTAAAATAAATAGTGTCTGCTGATTTTATTTTGAACAGCCCTAGGGCAGGCCATTGAAGTACTTGCTTGGGCAAACAGATTTAGTTAGCCCTTCCTCCAAGACACTAATCATGCTGCATTTTCAATACAACAAATCCTGCCATCTCTATACATTAATATAGTCTTTTTTAATTCCATGTTTGCAAATGTTGAAAAAAACTATTATTTCTCTGATAGCCCAACAAGAGAAACAGGAGAATTCCCCAGGTCATCAAGTGTTAATACTGATATTGCACAAAGCCATATAAGCTGCTCCATCTCTCTCTGCAAAGGCTGAAGTTGCTGTGGTCTGCAGGGGAAGGAGAAAAAGGAGATTTTTCACTCCTTTTAAATCTTCTTGAAGAGATTTAGCTGTCAGAACAGAAGCATCAGCCTAATGTTGACGGCTATTTAGGCTTTGCAGCCTGGTACAGACAAATGAAACAATCTGACTTATTTCAAAATGCTTTCCCTTTACTCTGGCTAATAATGTAGGGACAAGGATCTCATTTTCTGACTAAATCTAGAACTGTTTTCTTTCTTCAGGGGAGATCTGGGATCTGAAATCATAGAGTGCAGTTAGCTCTTCTCTCTTCTTCTGTCCAAGTATTTTCTGCAATGAGCACATCTCCCCCTCGTTAGCTCATCACACTGTCATCAGACGAGGCAGATTTTTAAGAACTTCCCAGTGTATGCATACCATAAACTACTTTTCCAGCCTAATTCAATTTCTATCCTATAAACAGGATATGAAGAACTTTTAAAAAACATTTCATATTAAAGCACAGGTGTTTGTTTCGATTAACCAGAAAATATTAAAAATTTATGTGCAATTTCATATGCCAAATTCCCAAATACTTTGCTTGTGATGTCATTTCTCACTAAGTGATATCTAGCAGAAGACTTGGAAACATCTGTAGTCTCAAGAATACTTTTTGCAGTTCACCTGCAATGAGTTTCCATGCTACTTTACATCCTCTGAATGGCCATTATCTTGTGAGAAAGACACAAAGATGCCTAACTTGTTTTTTTCCCTTTCCTTTTAATAAAAAAAATTTTAGGCAGCCATCAGAATCAGACATGGTAAAATGGCAGAATGATGTTCTCTGCTCTTGTAAGATTTTAAATAGGTTGCTTTTTTTAAGTGCTGAGCTGTGAGATTGCTGAAGTGTTCAAGCATTAGGCAGCATCGCTAGTTGTTGATTACAGCCTCCTTATTCTTTCAAGGATGATGGCATGGGACTGAAAATAAGACAATCATATTGAGATAAATATATAGAATTTTCATCCTGTAGGTGTGTAACAGCACAACAGCAAGTTTAGAAACTTGCTATATTTTTCCTATAACAGAAGAAATAAATCCTCTTATAAAATGAACAACACTGAATGTAACAACATAAAATAATTTCCAAAGCAGCTGGTGTTTAAACACAAAAACAAGCCAACATCATTCTGGCTCACCTGTACATGCTAGAGAGACTGCTTTATTCAAGAATTGTCTGGAGAGTTTAGAAGTTATCCTCCAATTCCCATATGTTTCACTTTGGTCTCAACTAGTATTTATAGAATTCTATGATTTACAGTACTATAGACACGGTATGTTTTACTTCACAACTCAGCTGGCAGTGGCTACTAAAGGGAGATCAAAGCCATAAACCACTAAGAAAAATTACAAAGGGGAGAAATATAAGCATTTGTTTCTACTTCCTTAGTAAAGTGAAAAAGAATTGCTATTTTAATAGACATAATAAAATACTCCCAATATTCCATATTGAGGAATATTTGATACATCAAAGAATTAAATCAACTCTTTGACCATCAAACTCGCGTCCTACTCCTTCAGATCACAAGAAAACCCATAACAACAAAAGTTTAGTGTTTTTGTTTAGAAGAACAAGATGAGTATGAAGAGAAATTGCAGGAGGGGTTAAAAGGAGAGCAATACCAATTCTCTGACTCCATATTGTTTTTCCACTTTAACTTTTAAATGCTTGAAACATTCCTCCATACGGTCATGGAAAGGCCGAAGATTATCAGAAACTCTTCTTTCATGGATTTTAATTCCAGCTCCAAGAAAAGGTATCTTGAAAAGGGGAGGAAAAAAAAGAAGAAAATAAGTGAGAATATTAAAGTGGGTCTGACAAGCCCTTTAATTCCATTTAAACTGTGTGCTAAGTCAACTGCACAACTCTTCCTGTGACTGGCAGATAGATTATTGGTCCATCTCAGCCTTTAGCAGCAAGTACAAGATGGAAAGGTCTCTTGAAAAGTAGGTGTGCTCAGTAAATTTCTGTAGAATGTTGGCTGCCTCATAATGACTCTTTTCTCTCTCCTGTATATTTTAATGTTAATCTCTTATGAGTTTAAACACACCATGGGAGAGTTTAAGTAATTCTTAGACTACTAGTCCACCTGCTTATGAAGTTGCCTGCCATAGCTTATGAGAGAAGGTAGGGACCAAAAAACATCCAAGTGGATTCCAGGCAGGTGGTTTCAAACTCTTCCCTTTCAAATGGAGGATTAAGGGATTGGGAACGGTTTCAATGCACCGGGGGCTCGGGGGCTTATTCATGTGATCACTTCCACAACTGCTGCAGCAATGAATGTAACATGCTAATGCCTGGTTACTGAAAGAAAGCTCTTCTTTTCCCTTGATTTTACTCTGCAGACTTCTGTACCCCCCACACTTCCAGAAAAAAAAAATTAGCAAGATAATACAAATATGAGGAAAAACTGCTTCCCAGTGAGGGTGAGGGAGCCCTGGAACAGGCTGCCCAGGGAGGTCGTGGAGTCCCCTTCTCTGGAGGTTTTCCAGCTCCGCCTGGATGCTCCTGAGTGACATGCTCTAGCTCTGGCCATCCTGCTTCAGCGGGGGAGTTGGACTAGATGACCTTTATGGTCCCTTCTAACTCTAGAAATTCAGTGAAATTCAGTGAAATACGAACAAATCAAGCCATGACTAGAGGCAGCTTGCACTAACCAGTGTGATTTTGCTCAATTTTGTGACAAGTAATCAAAGGTTTTTTTAGATCTCTGATTCTTCCTACTAGAGTAGAAACAAGGTACATAATGATAGCTTTTAACAACTAGGGAGGCTGGGGGAAGTGTAGGTGCCTACTCCCTCACAGGAGAACACCTGATAAAAAGATTAGGAAAAAATCTATCCGTTCATCAATACCTCCCTTCGCTTGAATTTCTTAAAAAAACACTTATTTGTCAGAAGGAATGGCTGCTTATCAAATAAAAGAATAATTAAAAAATCTTCTAAGAAAGCAAATATGATAGGGATACTGCCCTCTTCTCTACAATGCTTTCCTTTGTTATTATATTGCTATTATCAAATTTGCTGTTATATTAGTGTAACATTATCCAGTTAAAGCAAACAAAACAAATCTTATCTTCAAAGGTAATGGACAGCACACTTTGACATGCTGTTTAATTAATAATAAACATATTCACAAAAAGAAACTGCTCTTTAAAAATATAAAGACATTTCATTACTCTTCAGTCTTTGAAGATAGTGATTTATGAGATTTGGGCAATATATTTTTAGCTACCCTTCTGCCAGTAACCTTTTCTAACTGCTTCACCATTAACTTTTATCTATTTTGCATTAGTTTGGGCTAAAAAAACCCCAAACCAAACCAAAAAACAAACCCTCCAAAACATGGTAAAAATTACACAATCATCTAAATGCTGTTCTCCTGCTAGACAAGAACAGGAAAACAAAGAAAAAGAATAGCTGGTAAAGGCTTGGGTAACTGCTGTCAGTAGGATGTTACCTGCCAAGCAATCAGATCTTTGAGTCTATTCAGCTTTTCTTGATCCTCTGGATGGTTCCTGATATATTCTTCTGTAAAGAAAGCCTTAGGTAGACAAAAGAAAAAAAATAATTCAGTCCATCATTTTGACAAGTGAAAAAATCAGTGATTGCTCCATTGACTCCAGCTGGTGTCCATAGTATTGGTCAACAAATCAGAGATACATAACACATGCTCCTTAACCAGATCCTGCCAGTAATAGTTCCTTACATCAGTTGAGAACTGAGGTGCTTTTTTTTTTTCCCTTTTTAATAGATATTCAGTCTTTGTCCAACACTTCTGAGTTTGAGACCCTTACTATGAAACCCAATTATTGTTTGGTTTTTTAAGCTTGCACCGAAACTAAGAGGCATAAATTTGGAGTGTTGTGATTTACACTGATAAATGATGATTTTATTGAAGTATCCTACTTACTGACATGACCCAGTGTTACACGATAAAGAAATGGAACCCTTTCATAGATAAGAGGAGCCAGATACTGCATACACACTGCCTTTTGCTGTCCCAAGATTTTATCCCCAGGTACAAAGGAAGAATGTAGCTGTTTGTCCATGACTGCCAAATATCTAAACAAATGATACATTAGGATTAATATAGCAGAAATCATACTCCTCCAGAATATGGCATGCTTACATGTGTGTACATCTATCTATCTATCTATCTATCTATATATGGCATCTTTTCAGCACTGTCCCGGTCTCTTCTGACCTGCTGAACCTACTGAGCATGGCTCATGCTTTTCCTCAGGAAATGGCAGGCTGAAATAACAGAACTCTGCAACTGTGGGGTAACCTCATATTATTTCTTATCCAAGACTCTAATAATTTAAAATTTAAATTGATAGGAGTTTTTAATGCTTCTGCCCTCTTCCCCACTACACTTCACAAGATAGCCTTAGGGACAAATTTTCTACAGTTCAGTTCCTCAGGACATTCCATTTTCCATGTATTGCCAGAACATTTTTTTATTTGTATTCCCACTTCTTAAACCACGAAACTTGTTACGCAGAATGGCTGCAGTTACTGAGAAAACCTTTATTTAGTTCATAAGCCACATGTAAATACGCCGTACCTACTTTACAATAAACATGATTCATTTCCTCCAGACTAAACCTTTGGATGTGTGAGAACCTATTTCATTACCAAAGAGGTATCTCATCTCAGGTGTATGTGAAAACCCTCTTGATTGCAATTAAAACTGAGCTTCAGTTACTCTCGTTCACACATTCTGCTTTCAAAGACAGACGTGACCAGAGATGAGGATCTCTTCATCAGGGGAGTTATAGCTTTCATATTCCTCTAGGACTTTGAACAAAGGATGTAGGAGGATTATGAAATACTATATTTGAACACGTTCTTTGCATTGACTCAAAATCTCTTACCTTCTCGTATTTAGCAAAGCCACCCATAACAGCTGGATCAACAATTCCATTCAGAAGCATAGAAAGGGGATTGATAGGAAGGTTCTCATCACTCTGGTATTGGTTAATCATCATCAAAATTTTTTCATTCGCTGTGGACATAGTCTCAATAGCATTCTCTAGGGGACTAATTGTAGTCTATAAAGAAAAAAAGAGTTTCTAAGGTTTATAAAGAGACAAAAAGGTCTTTTTGGTTTTATAAAACTTCATGTATATGAACAACATTCTTACAATTCAGCAAACCAACACAGACTTGTTCAAGGCTCTTAGGAGTGGGTCCTGAAACTATGTAAGATATATTGAGCCCAGAAGTAGAAAAATAAAACATAAGTAATAACAGTATTGTATGTATAAAACTAAGTAAATAACAATAGCCTTGTGTGATAAATTTGCCAACTATTTTGTACATGAGGATTCCTACAGATACACATTTCAGGGGTTCTTAGCATGTTAACACATACCTGTGACATGGCGACAACCTCAAACCATCGTAAGATTCCGGGAAGTTTGTATGCTGTAACAAATGATGTTCTCTCAATCCACATAGACTATTAAAAAAAAGATAGGAGGGAGAAAATGATATGTCAGTATTTAAAAGTTAATCTTTTCTGCCTTCTGAAGCGTCACAGTAAAAAGAATGTAGATGGAAAACATATGCAGGCTTTTGCATAAAAAGACACTGCAAAATGAGTCCAGCACAGCAATTTGCACAAATCATTTCTCTGATTTCAGATTAGGTCATCTGCAAGCAATAAGCCTGTACAAAGCAGGGGAAAAAGAAAATTACCCTTAAATCTTTTAGTATCTATTCCTATTTTTGCCATTACAGATTGAATGACTGTGACTCGATGGCCTGCTCTCACCTCTACCCAGGTTATATTTCCTCCCTCCACTTCTGAAATGTGTTTCTGCAATTAAAAGCAGTAATAGCCCTATAATAACTTGCCAGAATTCTTACTTTTTTTTTTTTCTCCTTTTTCCTCTTCTGAACAAGACTAGCTGTTGGTATTTTGAAATGCCACTATTTCATTTACCTTCCTGCTCTTTATTTTCCCAATACCAGCTCATCAAAACCATCAGTACTGAGAAACATAATAACGAACGCAACGCAGACACACTCCAACCATCCCAATTTCCACCTCTCTGAATTATGCATATTATCTGTTGTTATCAGCAATGAACATAATAATGATTTGGGCTTTGTACAACCATTACAAGGTATATTCATAAATGATTTCAAAACTCTCCAGTTTGCAAAGGAAGGCAGTGTGCACCATGAGTCTGATAACTGAGCACAAAGCTGGGATGTCAGGGTAGAGGCTGCATCTGAAGCGCTTAATTTACCATCAGGTGAGAAGCTCCTTCCATGACCCTGGTGACACTACTGAGCAGCACGCACATCGCTGAAATTGGGCATTTTGGAAATAAATGCTCTTTCCCATCAGTATCCTAAGAGCACAGCTTTAGCTGTAAAGACTGGATGGTTCAATTTTCATGACATGCTATAAAATATCATCTATCACTAAAATTAAAATATAGAAACTTGCCATATTTTTATGACACTGAAAAATAATCTATGGTGTTGCAGATTTCCTAGACTAACGCAGACTATTTCTCAGCATTACCCCATTAGGCATTGGAATAGAAATGACACAGGCAGGACTCTCATCTGTCACGATTTCCCGGGACTGATGAAAACAGACAGCACACCCCCTCATTGCCAAGCTGGCAGCTTACAAAAGTGTTGTGAATTCCAAGAGACAAACTATTTGGTATTTATTTACATGGCATCTTCTTTCATCTGTACCAGAAAACGTTACACCTTAGGACAGAAGTGTTGGACATGCTTAATTACACAATGTCTACCTGCAGGTGAAAGGCATGTATCTGAGTGTACGTAGGAGGAGTGCTGAAATATAGAAGTCTTGGGTTTACTTTTTTGAACTTTTGAAAGTTTGGGTGCCCATAAGGAATAATCAGAAACTAAGGCTCTAGATCCAAATTCAGCCACAGCTACCAGAACCGCATCCATCGCTCTGTCAGTCATTTACTTACAGCAAATTCATTTTCAGGGTCAACAGATCCTTTTCTGACTGGTCTTGAATAATGGAACCGGTGCACATTGTTGGACTTATAAAAACTGAAAGATTTAGAAGAGACTACTGTAAAATACAGCATTCAGAAATTTATGGATCTTCTTATCACAGTGAAATATTTCGAGTCAGTTGAGTTTTTAATTAAAAGCAAATTTGCTGCTCAGAAAAAAGGCACTTCACTGAAAACTCAGGAGACAACTACTTCATCTATAAATCAGTGTCAACACACAGTATTTTACAAGTATTAAAGCTTCAGCTTGTGACTGGGTATAATTTCTAGGGATAAAAATTTCAAAAACTTCCACTTCAAAAATATTTTCTACACCTTCTTCAGTAGGTTTTAACATTACTTTCCTGAATTCTTGCTCTGGCACATACACTGCTTGTCTGCTTTTGTCTGCACACAAAAGGAGTAGATTTTGTTAATAATAAACGATGAACAGAGAGGATACATTCACCTGGACTGAAATACCTGTGTTTGTTCATCCCCAGCACATGCTAAATCACATCTTAATCGCAGCTAAAAAATCTGCTCACAATGCAGAACAATGGTTTTTCAGTAAACTAAACATTTGAAGCAATTAATAATTTATTGTGATAAGAAAATGCATATAAACAGTTGTAGAAGGGGGACATCAATGTAAAGAATCTATTGCAGATTCACACTGTGGTCTGCTTTATTTAGCTACTCAATCTTTCTCTGTCACTGTCAGCACATATTTCCACTGAGCTTGGCTTTTAGCATTGGCTCATTTGAAAGAACACAGATTGCCCCGTTTTGGCCAAGTATTTTGCTGTCCACAGAAAAATCTCTCCTTTTGGTTTCTAGTTTTTGTTTTAAAGATTAAATTTAAAGCAATGTGAAGTGAAAGCTAATTTTGCAGAGCAAAAAAATATCTCAGAAATACCTTACAGTACAAGGAAGCCATGTTTTGGAAGCCTAGAGAAACAAATCCATGGAAAGACCCCAAGCAGCTGAGCAAAGCAACCTTCTGGTGTGTGAGTTCTGAGCAGGCTAGAATTTCTGATCCAAACTACCGAGATAATCTTCACTGGTAAAGAAAAGGGAAAACACTGCCATACTGAGCCAGACCACGTTATATTCTTCCATCTGAAAGGACTGATATTTTGAGCTTTTGACAGAATAAATGTATTGTCATCAACTAACATAATTAAAAATTAAATGCCCAATAAATTACATTTATAAAAATAAATCTCTAAGACCAGATGAAATTAGCTGTTCAGATGAATTCTGCAGCTGAGACAATTAAAACATAGAATCATAGAATCATATGGGGTTGGAAGGGACCTCTGGAGATCATCTGGTCCAACCCCCCCGCCCGAGCGGGTCTACCCAGAGCAGGTTGCTCAGGAACGTGTCCAGGCAGGTTTTGAATGTCTCCAGAGAAGGA